>JAKKUS010001154.1:0-43000 GCA_023238725.1 Scortum barcoo
GTGACAGACTTTTAACTGTATCCTCGTGCCCTTCAAAGTGTGCTGCAGTCTTGATGGAAGTCACATGTGAAAAATCAATGTGAGGCAATTATGATTTAAAGGACAATGAATGAAGAGGAGATCCAGAATTGCTTGTCCTGACGCAGTGTGTGTACTTATCTGTCAATAGCCATTCTAAAGCTGTGGTATTCATTACTAAGATAAGCTTTACTTTCTCCAGAGCATGCAATTTCCCTCAGGTGATGAGCAGAGGCGTAGGTGTGTGTGTGTGTGTGTGTGTGTGTGTGAAACAGAGTGAGAGTGACAAAGAGAACGAGCGGAGGGGGGCTGCGAGGAAAGAAGAGGAAAAAAGTCTATTGGTAAATGCGTGTGCGTGGAGTACCTGCATCTGCTGTGCCATTTTCGTCAGAAGCCTGCCGAACAGTGCTGGCTCTGGGCAGGGTGCCCTTGGCCTGGTGCTTGAAGATGGAGGAGGAGAGCTCCTCCAGGGTGCAGCCCAGCAGGTAGGCTGCCTTCTGGGCCCACTCATGACGTGCAAATTGTTTCCTGCCAGCTGAGACATGTGCATGAAAACCTCCATTAGCCCTTCAGCCAGCTACCCCGGGCATATGGCTAGCCTGGTAGCTTTGTGACAATCCTGTCTCTGACAGGGTAGGATTATGTCCATGGTCAAGCTGACACTGACACAGCTGGTGAGATCTTTGCACTAAAAGCATGCTCAAAATAGTTTTGACTTGAATACATTTAGCTACAGTTGGAAAAAAAAAGACACATCCACCACCAGCTTCAGCAGCTATTGTTTCATGTTCAAAAAAGCCTCTGAAGTTGAAGTGATGATTTATCGTCTTGAGAATGAAAGCAAGACTTATCATTAGGGGACACAATTAATTTATTTACATAAAACCCTCTGTTGGGGAACACAAGTTTCTCTTTAATCTAGTTGCTGAGTGATAGAAACATGCAGATATGAGTGCAAACTTCGGTTTTAATCCACCATGAAGTGGTATCTTCTAAGACTTGAGAGAGAAACTGGGGGATTTCACACAGAGAGAAGTGGGCTCTATCTGTTTCATCAGCGCTGCAGAGGCCCTGCATACTTTTCATGATGATAAGCAGGATGGTTGTAAAGTCGGCTAAAGACAGTTAAATATTTGCTTTGATAGATACTTGCCACTGCAATTATTTAAATTCCAGTAAAACATCACAAAGAAGAAATTGGGTTCACCGATTAACTGAATATTACAGAATAAAACATTAAACAATGTATGACTCTTGAAGATAAAAAAAACTACATATGTACAATATGAGCACCCAGACTCACACTGTGGTAAGCCCTTTTCTATCTACACTTATTAGTGTTGACAGTACAGTACTGAGAAAAGTTCATTTCATGTGGTCCCTTTAATTTGTTTTGGTGAATTAGAGATCAGTGCTGCCCTCTTGTGTTGCATAACAAAGCTGCACTGCTGAATATTAGACATTTTAAAGAGTGTCATATTATGTGTGAGGGTCAAAATGCAAACTACGTCCTGGCAGCAGAAGCCTTTTTTAATTAGAGTATGATTAGAGTATTTTGATGAGTAAACTAAAAATTTTCCCTAAGACAGGGAGACAAAATGTTTTTCTATGTATTCTAATGTATTTCTATCTCATCATGCATCACGTCTTCATGAGGACCACTATGTGTTCAGCAGGAGCCCATAATTCACACAGTCATTAGCAGATCAGAACAAAGTTGTTTAGCGTCTCTATTCCCAGTAGCAGATTCTTCATGGGATGATATGCACTGCTGATGTTTTTTAAAACTATTCCTGGCTGGTGTTCTACTGCCATCAAAAAGACCGTCAGCCAGCTGGAGGGGATCACTGAAAATCAACTGGCAAGCGATTCTGCATGAGTGACTGGCAATTACAGTGCAGGCTTAGAGTGAAGAGCGAACAAACATATCAAGAAGACAAAATACGGAGTCCCTGCTACTATTCTTTCCCTTAGATTTGTATGTTGTATGATATTCTGATGTACTGACATTTGTGAACTGCTGCTAGAACAGAGAAATCAGACATCAAGTTATTTGATTTGCATGCAAGACACAGTATCCTAAGTTTGATTTTGCTAAATTTGCACATCAGAGATGCACTATGCACAGTTCAAATTAATAATATACAGAGTTAAATCTTCCCACCCCTGAAAAATCCCTCTGTCGCTGTTTTTAAGCAAGGGTCTTTCATCCTGAAGCAAAAAGCGTGACTAATAGTGACCTCACCAATGATGCAAAATATTTTTGACAGCCTGAGCCCTTTTCAAATGGCAGATATCTAATTTTAAAATGAAAGTCAAATGCTGTGGGAGGTAGATCTATTACTTAAGAACAAAAAAAACAAACAAACGCTCTCTCTTACGTTAGGTTTCATCATACAAACACCTCCAGAGCCGGGAACAAATTCTCATTTTTAAGAGGTCTGCTGTTCCCATTGGCTCTGATGCATTCTAATGACAAGATAAAATGTTTGTCGAGACTTGAGGCCGAAATTAGACCCATGTTTTTCTGTCCTCAAGCTGCAACACCGTTTCCCAACAATTACACTCTGGTAATTTGCCAGTGGTTTCAGCTGCTGCAGCACAAACAGCGATTTGTTTATTTAATATGATCATTCAGTGCGGATTAAAGAGGTCAACCTGACAGAGGTTCAGATCTAATAGACAAAATACGAGGTGCCACTTCACTGCCATATGAGAAAGTTAACAGCAGACCAAACTATGACAACTAGAGCCCACAAGCTCAAATGATTTCGGTCACCTCACCCGTGTTATCAGTTCTACAGCAGAACCAGTGCCAGACTGACCAGGAAAATACTTTGGATAGTGATGCAGTCATCCAAACTTTTTCTCCAAGTTTTGGGAGCTTTAGATCAGTGCAGCAGAGCAATTTAACAACCTGTGCACCGCGCAACATCTTTTTAAGTTCAAATGCATAATTCAGTTATCTGCATTACAGCTGTCTTGCATCATACGGAAGATGTTACCTACAGTGAGATAATGCAGGCTTGACCTTTTTTGAGGTTACATAAAGTGTTATTATATTACCTACTTTGGCTAACAAAGGTAGTTTCTTGGTCATTTTAGTTTGTGTAATCATGTACTGTACTGTGTACAAATAAAGGATGCATCTTATATGTGTTAGGTTATGATTAACATTGTAAATGCAACGGAACAATGCAGCTATCAAATCGAAAACCACTTGGTGAGCAATCTTACCCTTGGTAGCACCTGCTGCCCCGAGATGGTAGATGGCCCCAAGGACGAGCCAGAAGGCCCTCTGCTCATCACCACTGATCCCCAGAACCTTCATGGCCGCTTGCAGCTTGGAAAACTGCTGGGAGGCCCGCTGCTTATCCTCAGTCTGGCAGATAGCACATATATTCAAATTAAATTCCTGTTCAAACCATCAACAACACAAATTCCTATAAAAAGATGTCAGCACCCCTGCGACCCTGTGTGTGCTCAGGATAAGCAGGTTTAGAAGATGGATGGATGGATGGAAGTTGGCTTAAAGTAATACTAGGAGGCCTGCTTGTCAAATTATAAGTCAAAATAACACCAGCAAAACCAGCTATGTCAGGAAAGGTTCGACATAGTTGTTAAAAAGAATATAAGTGATCACACTGCCTCTCCGCTGCTGAGATCTTTTAAAACACACTTTTGGCCTATTTCTATTGTAAAAATGCTATTTTAGTTATACTTGTCTGTTGCAGGCCACCACATATCGTGCAAAGTACTGTTAATGCTGCTGTTGCGATGTTGTGGCCGCTGATAGCTGCTGATAAAGGCGAAAAGTTACTTCATGCTCTTTTAAGTAATGACAACATGAACTCCAAAATAATCAATGTATTTTGGTGTTTTGTTCATTCCTGTCATCCATCATGATACTGATGTGTGAGGGTAGGTGTAAGAGAAGAATTATACACGGTAAGAGAACCAACCACTTAGTTATAAATTGTTGGCAGGTTTATTACATGGCTGGTCGATTAGAAAATAAGATAAATGGAATATTAATAATGTCAGTGTTAGCTTTGTGTGTATCAGTTACATGGGGGGGGTTATTTTAGCTATGCACATTTGGCTTCTAGACAGCCAGATTAGCTGCCTTCATACAGGAGTGCTTAAACATTCAGCTTTATAAAAGGGAAAAGTCATTATTTTTCCATTTGTGGTTGTTCAAAAACAGGCCTAACTCCCATTAAGATTTATTTACCTTAGTCTGAGGCATGATTCTGAACGCATTGTTCTCAGCAAAGTGGTTGAGGTGCAGCTCAGTTCTGGTGGAGAAATGAGAACCACACAGAAGACATTAACATCTCTCGTGTCTACTAATGCCTAGATAATTAGAGTCAGAGAAGCAGTAATATATCATTGCAACATATCAACGTATTAATCCAGGGAAGAACTGTGGCGTACTGTCCATTTAATTGGCATAATAGTATTAATCCTGACCTAAGAGAGCTGTCCACTCCAGCCATCAGATAGTAAAACACATTAAAAGTGGACTCTCCCTCTGGTCTTCTTGTCACCCTTATCTTCTCCAGGAGCATGGTCTGCAAAGGCCACAGCAGAACAGGATATTAGCATGATAGAGAATGACATTCATTATAGGGAAGCTTAATAAAACAGGCTGCCAGAGTTTGGTGAAAAGCTAGAAAAGTTAGTTGATGAGTGACTGAGATCACAGCACCTGTGCAGTAGGAAATTGAGAACTCGAGCACCAGTGACTTGAATGAATAAATAAATGTGTTTATTTGCACCTGGACAGAGGCTGAGGTGACCAGGCCTGCCTGGTCAAAATCCAAGGAAACAATATGGGAGAAGCGGCTCGCATTCCCATTCATACAGCTAGAGGCATTCCCAAATGCCTCCAAAACTGTGTAGACCGCCTGCCATTTCTCCGCTACGGACAACAAAGAAAAGTCATTTGAGGGGTTCTTAATAATACTGTACACCAACAACAACATGCACTACATTCAAATCCTTTTGGATCCTCTCCAACCTACTGGAGAATGTTTTGTTGGTGCTGCCAGCAATGGTGAGCAGGTACTGGATGATGTGTTGACAGTTGGTGGTCTTGCCACTACCGCTCTTGCCCAGCAGGACAATGGACTGGTCCTGGCGAGTGGTCAGGAGGTTCCTATAGGCAGCCTGGGCCATGCTGTAAATGTGAGGGGCAGTGTCCTCCCTCCTGCAGCCCTTGAACATTTGCATCACCTGGAAGGAAGACAAAGAGACAGCGAAGACGAGGGTCAGATCTCAGGGAATGGGTGATACATGTCAATTAATGTCCCTGTAAGTTTATTTGATTCTGATTACTCTCTCACATTCTGCTATTCCATGAGAGACACATCACAGTGCGCGCAGCCTGCAGCCTACCTTCTCCGAGTACATAGAGGGTGCGCTAATGGGGTTAATGACCACCATGTTGGGCCCAGTGTGGGTGTGCACCAGGTTACCGCCGTAGCGCTGCCGCAGAGAGTGCATCACGCTCGACTCATTCAAATACTGCAGAGAGGCCAGGTCCTCCACTCGGTCAAACACCGGGGGGTTTGCCTAGAGTTCAAAGTCAGAAGCAGGTCACATACTCGCACCCGGTGTCACCCGTAATAAATGTGGTTCAGAGTTGATTTGATGATTAAATACCTTCTCTACATCATCTTCATCCACATCCAATAAAGATCCATCACTCTCCAGGCGGATTTTCACCTTCCCCTCCGGCAGACTGCCTGGCTCTGTCTTCAGGAGGGTTGCTGCAACACCACAAAGTGTGGAGTTAATTCAACGTGATATATGATCTTGAGTGCACAGGCTTCATCTTATCTTACATGTCTGATAATGTGTGGCAGCTCTCTTTTAATAATGCCTAAGCTTCATTAAAATGAAACAAGTATCCAATTTTTAAAACATGCTTAGGCTAATTATATACAGCCTGAAGTAAAATCGAAGTCTAGTCAGGTGCCCTCTTTTACTATAACATTAAAATATCAAAAGCATTTTTTTAAGCTTCGACAGTCCACCTCTATTGTTCATCAGTCACTAAGTTGAGAATTTGCTATTAATACTAACACTGAGAAATTATACATGGATGCAGATACTTAAATATGAAAGCTTTTACTAACCCAGGGAAAATCCATCCTTGTGGACAAGCCATACTTTTTCTGTGTTATACCAGACTTTCTCTGCCGTTATCTGCTCCTCGGTCTTTCCCTGTCAAAGCAGGTCAACAGCCAAAGTGAGGAAGACTTTTAAAATAAAAAACTGAACATTACTAAATGAAACATTAAAAGAAAAATACTGATGAGTGATAAATGATTAAATGAAATAACAGCACAATGGGCTTCCACACGTATTCTACAAATGACACTTTCACAAGCAGGGATTAACATGCAGTTCACACTCACAAGAGACACACGAGGGGGAACTGAATTCATCAGGAGGCGCCTTCTTTCAGTGTGAAAACCTGCATCAACCTGTGTGAGCTGGTGCATTTTCACATTTCACCTCTAGAATTTATGTCCATTACACACCAGCCCTCCACAGAAGAGCTATGGTTCCCATAATTCCCCCTTTCAAAGCACCTTTCAGAGCTCACTGAGTGTGAATTGAACTCATTGAGAGTGCATTTAATGAGTTCACTAAAAAGACATCACAGACAGAGAGGGAGGGAGAGCCGTTTCATCACCACCAAGTACATCATATAGACTAAAGCACAGGACTTTATGAGGGCTGCACAGAAACAAACACCTAAATATTCTCAAACACAACAAACAAGAAAGACATGCAATCAACTAGTAACTAAAACTAACATAATAAACATCAGATGGCAGCATATCTTTTCTCCCTCTGGTTGAGATCGGGGGACAGGGAGTGCTAAGTGATACTTTAACAGCTACAGGCTACAGAAAAGATGTAACCTGGGCTGTCCTGCTGGTGAGATTGCCTCTCTAACCACTGAGACATTCTTTCACAGCCCTTTACAAGTTCATCACACACGAAAACCACAAAACACACATCACTCTGAAACACGTAGGGGATGCAACCAGAACTACAGTGAACTGTAGCCACAGTCAAACCTTAGCTGCAGCTGAGTGTGCCGCCTGAAGGATGGCCACAGGGTCCTCAACAGGCTTGAACTGGAGAAGGGAAGGAGCAGAGGTCAACTGAGAAGTCAGCTTATTCAGGGATTGAATTTGATAACATAAAATTACAGTCGAGGTGCACAATCGAAAATGATGCAAAATGTGGCAAGGCAGAAAAAAAAATAAAACGTTAAAAAAGAAAGTAAGTCACAAATTATCGTAAGTTAAATAAACATGATGCGAAACGCTGCAGCGAGAGCATCGTCCGTTCAATAATTCAGTAGCAAGTCAAGCAACGGTAGTAGGATAAGTGAGTCATTCAAGTAATTCACCATAAAGAATTAAAATATTAATGCATTAATGAGCAGGGATTACAAGGTGCACTGAACTACAGTGTGTGGCTCCCTTGAGACCCGTGCACAAAATTCATATTCTGTCATATTAATAGTCACAGTTAACAAGATCAGTTGCACACAGTAAGGTACAAATACAGGGCACCATACAGCCATTTGTAAAACAGCGCAATAGACAATGGACTTTGCTATAAAGATAATATAGTACTGCATAAACACATCATGGAAAATGATATTCTGCATCACTGCAAGCTAATGCCAGAATTCCTTCCTTGAGCTTCAAGTGCAAGGTGTCTGAGACACAGTTTAGCCTCAGTCTCTATATGTGAAAAGAGCAAAGGCACCTGCATGTTATGTTCACTATTCACTCACTGAATGGGGCAAAGTTGAAATTAAGCTATTATTAATCTTGTTGTGACCTTGAAGACCTTGGTCAAGAATCCCTGACCCAACTTCGGTAGCTCCTGTTTTATGTCACATTTCCACATTCCAGACCCATAAACCCAGAGTGACCCGCAGAGAGCAGCGTGAGGACAAAGACAAGCAGGCAGCCACAGACAAAGTAGGGTCAGTGGAGGGGAACAAGCTTAGAGTCCTCTATGGAGCACTCTATAGGCGAGGGATTGGGGCGAGCCCACTGTGGAGCAGGCTGTACCTGAGAGGATTTGTGGCCTCTGGCACACTGGCCATGCAAACAGCAAAGAGGACAGCAGCCAAGTCAGGATCCAATGACCCACAGAGAGGCAAAAGTAGAGACATGGGACACAATTTGAGACAACAGGAGATCAGAGCAGAGAGAAGGATTTTTTTTTTAGAAAGTGCCTTTCAGTGCTCTAGACTTTGAGCTGCCAGTAATCACAATGGGCAAAGTACCATTATCATACAGTACAATGGTGCTCATCTGGACCTAATAACAGAATAATTAATGCTGAGAGGAAGGCAATGCAGAAGAGAACTGCAAAGCTAAAGCTGTTAAATTCATTATCAGAGGTGTCAGCTCAAAGAGTACAAAGACTCGAACTGTCTTTTCTGAAACAAAAATCGGTTACCAATCAGTCACATAGCATGAAATTCAAAGATAGCATTTGTAGATTGAGAACTGGAGATCATAATAAGTTTCACAAGTCCAATTCATGCTGCGTTGCCAAGACAGCCTTCATTTTCTCCTGAGCAGTCTCTGGAGTAATCTCAACAACATGCAAGTCAGATAACATATCCCCCTTTGGTCTGAGAGTCTCAGATTTCACACCAAGAGGCCAACAACACAGAGCACTCCTGTAATTGGAACGTTTCTGGCAGTGGTTCAGCTCAGGGCAGCCCGTGGCGTGGACCTGGGTCGTTTTTTTAACACAGTTTCCTATCTGAGGAAGCAAGCAGTCGACTGGACACTTGTCATGGGGCAAACATTGGTAAAGCATCACAGGTGCAAACCAAACAAACGGAGGGGGAGAAAATTTACATCTGTGTTATTGACGGTGAAGATCCTCTTCACACGCTTGTAATCCTCCTCAGATGGAATCAGCTGTGGGACCTACAGTTGGATAGCAGAGCCAGCGATTGCAATTGGGTAGGCAGAAAGTAAAATCAGTGATCCAGAGGTAATTGCTGATGATTATCCAGCTCAGGCAAACTAAAAACTGAGTGGGTATATACAGTGTTCCATGTAGAAAATAAAAAAACCTCTAGCACTCTCAGCTGTGAGAAGCACACACTGTTAACGTGTACCTTTGTGGCAAGGTGAACACACACCTGTTTATTCGGTGCAGACTGAGCCTGGGGCAGCGCAGCAGGGGACGGCTTGCCACTGGGGGCCTCAGGAGGACAAGATGTCTCCGTCACCTTAACATAATATATGCAAATATTCACAAACACACAGTCTGACAGTCAAACATGCGCACACAGAGATCTAAATAACATGGAAAATGAGGGAGACCTTTATGTTTTAAGCTTGTTGTATTTCCATATAACTTTGGATTCAATTTAACACATCTGAATCTACAACCAACTTCAAGGGATGTGCGTTCCTACCGATTTAATTTTCCAGTTAATTCAATCAGGAAATGACTAAGAGCAAATGACTATTAAAGAAAATTGGATCATTAAGCGCTGCAGCAGACGAGTAATGGTTCAAGGCTTTTGTTTGTCAATGGTTACTTCAGGAACAATCTGTTGTAAATAATTAAATTACTTAGCATTGCCTCAGCTGAATCCTCATACAACTGCACCAACACCCAAGAATTCTAGCACCTGAAATTAAATCATCACATTTTATGACTGCTCTGTGATTGTATGCCGCACTGTGGCACTGGGATCAATAATTCTAGTTTTGTGCCATATCTGCTGCTGTTTGCATCTGAGCTCCATTTCAAGTTGAAGTTGTATAGCTGAAAACTTTTTTAATCATGATAAAAAAAATTCTTCTGATTCATTTTTTATTATTAGATGACTGTAAGGCTAAGTAGGGCAATTACAGTTGCTAGTTTTAATTTCACTTTTTTTCTCTGCAACCTAATATGCTAAAAGTTAGAATTCAACAAACCAACCTCCACAGCCTGTGAGCAGCCTAAAAGTGAAAACAATTTACAACACACACCATGCTGACCATTTTACAGGGATAGTTTAGCTGGAACTGATGATCATGGCTGATGCCCTTCACTGTCAACAATAAATGTCAGATATGCATTTTGTTGCCCACTCCGCTTGATATGTATCCCCTGTGAGAGCACAAAAGTGAAATCGCTAGACAGCACAAATCTCCGAGAATGCTTAGTCGCACCTACATGTACATTTCAAAGTTAAGCTGATATCTTGATCCTGCCCTTAATATCCGAAACCTAAATCTCTCCCCAGAGCAGTTTAAAACACAGCATCCCTCAGCAAAAATACCAAAATGCACATCTCCAAAATCAAATCCCTCGCTCCATGGCCAAATACCCAACTGTTCGCCAGATTTCCTGGACATCTGTTGATAAAATGTTCAGAATAGCCTGCTGACAGACAAAATGTCAAAGACACTAAATAACAGGACAAAAACATAACCCTGTCTGAGGCAAACTGAAATGGGGAATATGGAAGTATACTTGTTTGAAACAGAAGGGACAGCTAAAAAACGATATTGTACAAGTTCTTTTAAGTCCAAGTTTAGCTGAAGCTGAATTTATTTACCCACGCAGCAGTAGCAAGATGCACATGGTGCTGTATGACTACATAAGATCTAGGTCTTCTATTGGAAAGGAGCATTTTAATTAACAAGAACTACTGATTACTTTGCTCTATAAGAATATCATTTGAATTCTTATAGTGATTTCTGTTTCGTTAAGAAATCCAATCCATTCCAAAAGGTTCTTAAAGCTCCCGCCTCGGTGGTCTACAGCAACAACTTCAATGCTCTTGCCTGCAGAAAGTGACAGTAATGAGTCACACCTCAGTGCCTACGGATAACTCCAACTGACCAGACTAGCCTAGTCCAGGCTCTGAGTACACCCTTATACCCGCTGATGAAGTCTCATCATGAGCTGGCACGTGCTTCCCTTCACTTATTCAGAGTGGCTTTATTATACCGAGGCTGCTTTTTGCCAGACATCACGAGCAAGCTGAAAATGTGAAAAGAGTCATTTTGTTCATCATCACAAAGCCGAGATGTAGCCTAATCATAATTCCAGTTGTAAGACAGAGCCATGGTGATCCGTAACCAGAGGCAAGTCTGCTCAAATTGAAGATGTCTCTCAGGGTGAGGAGGTTTGCATGTATATGAAAGAGTGTCTGTGTTATTATCTAACAGCATGCGCCACCCTGAGGTGAAGCAGCAAACATGCACTTTTTTTCACTCTGTACCTCCGGTTTCTTCACGGAAACTGGACGAGGCTTTGGGATGAATCCCGCAGGTGGAGCCAGGGGGTCTGTCTTTGCGACAGGGATGAATCCTGGAGGTCTTGCCAGGGGATTCTGGTTTGGGGGCACGGGACTGGATTTTCTGGCAGGGATGAAACCAGGTGGAGGACTCAACAGATTCTGCTTGTGAGCAGGGATGAAGCCAGCAGGCGGAGCCAAAGGGTCACGTTTGGGAGCGGGAATGAATCCAGCTGGAGGGGTGAGGGGGTTAGACTTTGGCAGTGCAGGGTTCGGTTCTGCTGTAGCGGGCACAGATGTGGATGTTGCCTCTCTTTTTTCCACTGCAGGTTTTTCTTCCTCTTCCTCCGCCTTTCCTTTCCCCTCCTCCTGCTTCACCTCGTCTTTCGTGTCCTCTCTGCGGTCCTGGGCGCGGGTCCGAGGCCGGTGTTCTTTGGTTTTGCCTCTGCCCATTAGGCTGGTCAGGCCCATGGAGATGTCATCTCTGTCCTCTCTGGCAGCTGCCATAGCCGGCTCAGAAACAGCAGGCTGGTTCTGCTCTTCCGTCCCAGCAGGAACCACACGTCTGACAACTCTCCTCACAATCCTTACCACCTTTTTACCGCCAGAACTCTGCTCTTCCTTTGGAGCGTCCGGACCACCCATGTTGACGTTACTGTTGGACACCTCAGCTGTTGATGCAGTTGACTGTGGACCACTTCCTGCGTCTAGCCCAGGTTTAGAGACTGCCTGAGGCTGACTACTATCTACATCAGACTGAATACAAACAAAGCAAGGCAGACAATGGTGCAGATTATTCCTGTGGCTGATACAGATAAACTGTCAAAGATTTTGACAGAGCTGGCTCTGGGCTCAGAAACTCTGTGCAGAGGATTATTCAAAAAGGGATTTATATCAGCTACTGTATTTCCATTTGTGTATCTTAAAACCATCCCTCACGCTGTGTAGTGTTCGCAACCATTCAAGTTAGTGTATGCAATCAGGCCATTTGATTCAACATTTTTATTCAATTCTAACTTTGGAAATGTACTCGACACATTTGTTAGACCTCAAGGATGAGCTCGAAGCATTCAAGTAAGAAACACTGAATGGAAACATTCCAAACTAGTTTGTTTACATGAAGGCCACACAGGAAACCTTTAAGACTGACAGCAAGAAATCTAACTCATAAAAAAAACAGGTAGGTGAATGTCGTTTTAATTTCAGTGTAAATCCCTTTATCTCTGTTAAATATATACTGAATTTCAACGTCTTGTAGTTTAATTCCAGGCAACCACAGTAAAGTAATTTGACTTAAGTTTTCAGAAGGTCATGATCATGATTAGTAGTGAAAAAAAGCAAAGCATGCCTGGGAAAAAAACACTTACATCTGGCTTGGTCTCAACTTTAACCTACACAAGAGGAAGCAACACAAAAAAAAGATCAAACCACACATTTGGACCAAGTCTTTTCTCTATCAACATAAAGGAACATTTCACAAATTCATCAAACAACAACATGCAAATAGGAACTGAAAAGGGGAAAAAGAACACCAAAAAACTAGACTTCCCTTTTGCTCCCAGAATGAAAAGCGTGATTTGTACGCCATGGTGATAGGCCAGAAGTCATGGAACAAGCTGGGAGACGTGGAGAATAAATGCGTGGAATGATGAAAGAAAGAAAAAGAGAGAGACGGCCGGGGAGAGGAGGGAGCACGGTGCAGAGCGATGAAGAATGGGGTTTTAGGGGTGAGCGATGGGATACTGAGAACTTGTTTTCTGCACACAACAGGTCATACACCAAGAGGGCAGTAGGACCATGCAGCACTGAGGACAGAACACATGAACAACATAATGGTAATAAATGGTTTGTTTTCTTCATGCTACAAGAGACAAGTGGGAAAACATGAGCATGGAGAGCTAACAAGACCCACACACTGCAAACAGAAAACTAACGTCTGTACTCAGAGTCATCAGCAGTAGTGTTATTGATGAGATGTGGGCCATAGTCTTAATCAATGACTATAACTACGTATGATGAACAACCCTTTACATCAGTAAACACACTAAAATGATTACATACAGTGTTGGTCATTTGTTTCATTTGCAATGATGACACAAAATCAATCAGAAAACACAACTATAGCTCACAACAGTGTTTCCAATAGCAAAAAAAAAGTCAACCATATTAATGGCTATTCGACAAAGAAATAAAACAAACATACTTGTGATTTTGACTGTTTCACATCACTACAGTTAATGAGCAAACAATCATGCAACTTGCTCAAATTTATAGAATGACTGTCACAATATATCAGTTTAAAATTAAAGTAACTAATACTCAAAATTGGCCTTTAACTCACTGAGGAGACACAGCAAAAATGAGTTGCGCGGCAACATGTTTCACCACTCCTATAAATAGTTTCAGCGGCAAAGGAGGCCATTCTGAGACGCCACCAGGGCCCAAATGGAACTGCTAAGCAGAGCATGTACACCCCGAGCAGATCACACCGCTCGCCACACACACAGTCCACCAGAGGCCCGAGCCCATTACCTTCTCTCTAGGCCTGGTTAACCTTCCAATCTTCGCTCTGTCGCTGGAGCGGCGCAGTTAGGACTGAGGCAGGGTAGGACCCGGGTCCGCAAAGAGCACACGCTCACTAGTCCCTGAGTGAGTGGGAGGGCAACCTCGAGGGTGGGGTCACAGCCAGCACAGCACAGTAAAGCTGCAGTCTGAGGCATGGAGGTGGGAGTGGGGGAGGATTTGGGGGGTAATGTGAGAGCAGCTGGGCAGGGAGATAGAAGAGGGACAGCTGCTGAAATACAGAGGGGCTATAAATAGAATTTGCAGAACCACATCAATTATCACAGCCACTTCTCCCTGCCACTCTCTTCTCCTGCTGACAGGGACTCAGTGAGGTGGTGTCCCTCATCAGGGGATGTATAAACAACTTTTATATGCCCTTTCTATTTTGCAGGGGGCGGGGGTGTGACTGAACCAACAAAATTGCGATTAAGAGATTCAGACACGATACAAATGTCCTCAAAATTGAATGGAAGCTTATTTAATCTCACATTTACCTCCACATTGACAGGTGGCTAACAAAGACATTTGTCTCAGTGAGAAGAATACAGACTGTAATCTGCACATCAAACAAGAGACCTGTTCATTTACTGTAAGGTGAGCCTGTGGGAAATCTTTCTCAGAAGCTAAAGTAGTCCACATATTGAAATAGGCATATTGAAATTGAAATAAGCATGTAAACACATGCAAAGAACCTATTATCTAAGGCCACGCCGTCTCATTAGTATTTATGGAAGGCATAGTGCCTTTTACACCACAAGAGGGAGCTATAAACTAGTGTATTTGTCTATTTCACAGAGGATTCTGCTTAGGCACACTACTGACCTAAATTTGAAATGCTGTATTGTTCGGTGACAAACGTTAATAAGAATGTGGCACCAAGCAGTGGTTGCACAGGCATACAACAAAAACCACTCACACATGTTTATGATGTGTATATTTTGATTTTGAACATTTTAAAGCAGACCAGTGAGGTATGGTTTTATAACCACTCTGCCCTAATGATTAAAACATAATGTTTCTAGACAATGCTCAATGTCAATACTGCATTGCTGTAAAACCAGTTGGGTAAAAAAACACGTGTAGCCGTGAGTTGCCTGGAGGCTCGCTGGCACCATGGAGCACAGCCACACGACGGAAAACACGGAAATGTAGCAACAGGCTCGTCTGGGCAGGGATGAGCTAATCCAATCATGGCACATTATTTCCCTCTTCATAAACCCATTAACAGTTTCATTTATCATATAACCAGTGCTTACATGCAAAGGACACAGCAATAGCAACTGGGTGTTTGTGGCACTAATTCATTCAGAATCATCAGAAGTAAAAAGTATCTGTGACCAGACTATATTTTAATTGTAATGTGCAAAGAATAAAGCCTTCCTGCTAAAAACGATTATCTGCTAAAAGATGTTTCTTCCTCATGGTGAAATCAGAGGTTCACATATTAGCACTCAGACGCAGCCAAAAACACAGTCTAACCGGTCTTTCTAGCACAGTTTGCTAATCCCCAGAGTCAGTTACTGGGGCACAGCATCGTGTCGGCTGTTTGTCTACACATGGTTACTGCAGACAAAAGATTAAGGACTATACTCCATAAACACTGCTGACTGTCCCAGTTAAATCCCTCAGTGCAATGAAATCTGGTCGCCTCCTGCTGTAACTTGCTGTGTAATGTTAACTGGAGTAATACCACTTTTTTATATATATTTTTTTTTTAAAAAACAACATACATGTTATATACAAATACAACATTGAGTGTTAGTTTGTCCACAATAATATCCTGCTACGTCTTTATTTACCAAACCCTGTTATTAACCTAGTCCCTGTTAGAAAAGGCAGAGCTGACCGAGAGAAAGACAAAACAGACCAAAAGAAAAACAGAAGAGCTATTAAAATCTGACAATAGAATGACAAACTCCTTAAAATAAAAAGCATTACTTTTGTTGATGCAAGCTGATCATTTTAGATTAAAACCCCAATGTTGTGTATTCCAAGAAAAGCAGGAAGAAATCACTCAGATGCTTGACCAGTGTCCGTGCTTTTGAAATAAAGAGCAGTAACCAATTATGGGACATGTCTGAAAATTCCAGGATGTGACCCAGATTCTACTCAGTAAATCGTAAATAGACCTGAAAGTCTAAACTTCCTTCAGAAAGTGGGCCACATGGGCATGATTTAGGGACAGGGAATATAAACTCAGGTGTGATCTCACCTGTGATTCTCATGTTTAGGGCAATGCAGAGAGTAAAAATGGTCTCAAGTAACGGCCACAGACAAACAGTACACGTATACAGAGACCCATAATGATGCTGGATCCTTGGAGGAGAAAGCCAACGTGTAATTTATTTTGACACTGAACCTAGCTGCAAAAAGCACACATTCATAATCTCAATAAAGCAGGTATCATTATGGGTATATACAGTGTACGTGCTAGTGGTCACATTCTAAAAAAAAATCCTTGAACAAATAATGATGCTCAACAAAAACAGCTCTTCCGCATGGCTGACAGGATGAGGGTGTGTCCGTCAAGTGTCCATGTCTCCACTGACTTACGGACATGGTCACAGTCACACACCCAAGTATGTCAAGTATGCCTGTCTTGCAGTGTCAAACTGCAGTCAAAATAGTCACAGTTACTCACTTCAGCTGTCAAAATTACGTGTGAGATAAAGACATTAAGGAAGGTAGGAAATTATCTTAAATACAGCCTCCATCATGAACCAAACAGCTTTTATTCTTTCTTTTATTCTTTAACCTGTCTTTCTAATCCACGCCTGTGCTAATACTCTCTGCTACTGTAGCATCACCCCACTGGAAGGGGGGCAGCTTGGGGGACGAGATTACACCATTTGCTAATTTCCTAATGACAAAACTGTGTCTGGACTGCAGCTCGACAGGAATTGTATGGGACAAGAGATGCAGGCAACACCGGGTCAGCCATGGGCCACCCTAGCATCCACTTTTTTTAAATGTAAACTGGTCAGCTTAGCTCCTAAAAGGTCCTTGTTCGCTGCTATGCTGCTGTACTCGACCTATGTTTTTCAAATTAAAAGCGGTGATGCCAGCTTGGGTGACTAACTATTCATAAACGGCATACCATTCAGCCGCTTATTCTGAAAAGGAGGAGATTAAGATATAAACTCATTGTAGAAATATAGATAGCATGTGCTAATTATTAAATATGCAAGTGAAAGCTATCAAATAAATGTAAAGTCAACCCTGTTAAATAGACTAAGGACACTAACCAGTTCAAGGGACAGTCTTTCCTGCAAAATTGGCATCTCAACTTGCTTTCACAATGCCTCTGACCAACTGATTTCCCTCAACCAGCTGGAAAATTGAAAATGGTCTAAAAGTACCCATCCCTCCAGAATGTCAGTGAGACAATAACAGGCAGAAGCAGGGTTTCAGGCCCATTTACACACTGCACACCTACTGTAAGGATTCCCTTATACACACTGAACAGATGTGTGATAAATGAGCCCTCATTTTGAACCTTGTTCAGACACACAGGATGAGTCGCTCCTCCTTTAGCTCCCACCCAGATTGGTTTTGGTTGTTTTTCTTTTTTTTAATTCTGCAAATCTTTCCCCTGTTAAAAAGGAGACCAATATCCCCCCAATTAAAAAAAAACATCAAGAAGGCAGAAACGTTTGTAATACACACACATTATCAGTACAAACATTATTATTATTAAAGTTCAAACATATTTTACATTTCATTCCTGTTTTGCCAACTGTGAATGTGAACTGTGAATAGTTGTTCTGGCCTCGTGTTGTGTGGACAGTGGCTGCCACCCAATGGACAAAAAGGTTCATGTGCTCAGCTGTGCACACTTCGCCTGGCCAGGAAATAATTTAATTTAGTCCCTGAATAAAAGTATGGGCACAAAAAAAAGCTCTTCTACTACCAATGCTTTGAACAGCAAATACTGATAACCAAATGTTTGAGATTATATTCATTTTCAATCACACTGTTGAGGAGATTTCTTGTGTTTGAGAAAGCTGAGGGCTGTGTTACGCAGCCTAAAGCAAACAATCTGATGGTGCTGTAATCAGAAACCACATGACGCTAAAACAGAAGGAGACATAGAGGGAGCAGGTGTTCAACTGATACCAAACCCGAACAGTTGCTTAATGTTCAATAACAGGCTCCTTATTATTGTATTTTCACAGCGGTGCTGCAGTTACACAGATCACCACTGGTTGCCTGGTAACCTCAAGGTGGAGACAAGACTCCAGGAAGTCGCTGCACCCAGCCAAGACCTAGTCCAGCACAAAAACTCCTGTAAAACTAATGTAGATACAGTAATACTGACAGAGACGCTGCATTGAGCTTAAAAAAATGCTTATAGGTGAATTTTGGTTGGCTACCTGTTTCCTCCCGCTTCTAGTGTTTATGCTAACAGTCCTCTTACTGTAGCTTCACCTTCTGCGGACAGATATGAGAGTGGTATCTAAATAAACATAAACAAAATAAATGAAATAAGCAAATAAACATAGTTCTCAAAATGACAAACTATTTTACTGACTTTCAAATAAATTCAGCCAGCATGCAAAAGATGCTCATGCATCACATGTGGTTCTAACTGTGTTGCGGAGCTCTAGATACAGGATCCAGATCTTATTATAACCACCTATAAATAGTGCTGTTGGTTCTAGGTCACACTCACATGCACATTTTCTGCTTTTTAAAACGGCCTGTCTTACGACGATCGTCGAGATGTAATGAATGTAGACAAAGAAAAGACAAAGAAAAGCGCACGTTCCCACATTCAGTGCCACAATCCCACATGATTCGCAGTGATCGTTGCGTGGGTAATGGTGTTGGATGGAGGTAAAGGCAGTTTGATACACGCAGGCAAATAAACATCATATCAAGTTCACACCTGCTGTTCTGCAGTGTACTTTTTCTTAAACTTAGTAATGTTTGATTGCGATTGGCCCACACTCATAACATTGAGACAATACATGCAAAATAGGGTATGCCTCCCTAATTGTCACTTCTTTATGGGTGTGTACCTTATGTCTTCAGAAAAAAATGTAACCACGGTTGCCCGTAAAAGACGCAGATAGTGTGAGCCTCACAAAATGGTACTGTTAACGCTGGTATTGCTCTGTTGTCGCTGCTGTGGTGTCTCAGGTTTCTACACATGAGCCTGGCACATTGCACCTTTTACATCCCGTTTATCCAGCAGAACAACAGGGCAAGTGTGGCGCCACAATATGGGTTAAGTACTGAACCTTCTCAACAAGCCCAGCAAATCTGACCCAGGTCTCCTCCTGATCTGCTCTGAAAGAATGGAGGCAATCCACTTGATCACACAAAACCTTTACATATTAGTTAGTTAGTAGGTCAGCCAGTGAATTATCATTTCACCATTCTTGGACTTAAATCCTTCCCTCCATAAATCCTACTGATCTAAAATCAGACCAATCTGATGTACATGCTATTCTATCCCTGTGGAATACAATATGTTAGGGTTTTTATTCAAAACTGTCTATTCTATGAGTTTTAAGTCTGTGGTTACAGAATTAATCCTACATCTGCACAGATAAGGCAGTTTTATAAAAAAAAACACTGTAAAAACATTAGTGATACACCTCAAGATAACTGTGCACTGCCAGCCCTAACCTGAACCAAAGTTTATCTCTCACTGTCCAAACCAAGTGTTTAAGGAGGCTAAAAATTCAGGTGTTTGTTGTGCCGGCTAATTAAGAGTTTAACTTGATGCTCGTCCACATGTTGCACACGATTATCTGAGCGACGAGAACTGAATGGGATGCAAGCCAAGTCTTACAAGACCATATGGCCATGGTCTGTGGTGGCGTTTGGGCCGTTGTTTCCTTCAGCGTCCTATTGTTTGGTGTCAAAGGACTCAGGGGGGGAGGGAGAGGGGGATTATATATACCAGCATTCTCTCTTTCAAAACACACTGACACACACACACACACACACTCCCCAGAGCACAAAAGCACATTACCAGTGTCATTACAGTTCCACCCATGATCCAGACATATTTAATCCACCAAATATGGGTGCAAAAACAAGAAAAGAAATACAAAATAAGAAAAAAACAGCTGCATATAGAGTAATTTTATGTGGTAATAACTTTTACCCCAGATATATGTATTTCAAAAATCCGAATAACACAGATCCAGAAGCACCAGAATCACAGAAACTCAAAATTGTTGCAAGATCCAACATCAAAAAGCAGCATTTTTAGATAGAAGCACTCCGAGGTGTGACATTATTTGACGGCACTGAAACAGTATCAATAAATGTTAGAATCCATTCACTCAGTGGACTGAAAATCACTGAACTGTACTACTTACTCCACAGACTTCTTTGTGCCAGCCTTGTGTGGTCCTCAGCCAGCTGCGGTTTAACTCACTCAGCTCCAGGATCGTCTGCACCTTCAGCCGGACTGTATCCCCGGTCTGACGGATCATCTCCACAATCTCATCCCTGCTCTTGCTCTCCACGTTGATCCCATTGATTTCCACCAGCCTGTCTCCTGGCACCAGGCCCAGCGCCCGCTCCTTGGTCCCAGCGCCTGGTTCGGCAAAGTGCACCACGCGCCGACACACTCCCCCATCGGGCTGCCTGTCCAGCATGGTGGTCCTCCGTAGAGAGAAGCCGAAGTCCCCAGTGCTGCGCCGCTGTATTTCAAGCTCTCTCGGGTCCGGTATTGGTGGAGCAACGAGCGCCGGCAACTGTAGGTCTGCACCGGGGAAGGTCTTCTCCACCAGCTCAGGGATGTCCACCATACTGGTACCTTTTGGGTTGGGGTGGGGAGACGTAGCGCAGTTCAGACCTGAAGCGTCCGAGACATTTTCCTCCTTGATTTTCAGGGAAAACGACACATGCCTCTGGCCAACAACAGAATTGGCCAATTCCCCAAACTTGGCCGCTCTCTCCTTGACAGAGCTGCGATGATGTTCCAGTTCATTTCCCCTCGTCTTATCACCAGAGGTACCTGCACTCATTGGTCCCACATCCTTCTCCTGGCTTTTGTGAGCCTCCAGGTCTGTCAGGCTCAGCTCCATGCTGCTGGCCACCTTTATTGGGATGGGACTAGAGATCTCTAACTTGGTCCTGGAGTCCCTCTTCGAGCTCCCTCTATTGAGGTGGAAGAAGCCTCTGCGTATGCTCATCTCTTCCAGGCTCTTTAACTCGGCCTGGGACATACGCTCTTTCTTCTCTTTCTTGTCCTTTTTCTCCTTCTTGCCTAAGTCCTTCTCTTTCTCCTTGTCTTTCTTAATTAGGTGAAACATGCTCAAGCTTTGCTGCTGCCTTTTGCCAGTTTGAATCGTTTACTGCGAGGAAAGGGCAGTTTCATATGATTGATTATGAGAAGACCTCATGAAAGTAGCCCAGAGCGTCCACAGCAGGTACGGATGTATAATGTCATCTGTAGCGCAGCAGAAAAAAGAGAAGAAAATTAAGAAAATATTTGCCCAGAGCTTAACAGAACTGTATAATTAAGTTTTGCAATAACACTCTCAGCCAATGCCATATAATCGTGAACATCTGTAAGGACAAATACAGCGCCATGACAGATGTGCAGAGGCAAATTTCAGTTGAACTAAATTCTTCATAGAATGCTTTCATATCTGTATTTGGTTTTTAATTATATACTATATTCATAGATTTAAAAAAAAAACATTATTAGTTGTGTAACACTATAATAAATCTACCCCCACAGGGCAGTTTTACATTCATTGTACATCTTATAAACACTTAAACATTACAGTCTCAACAAAGGCAATGGTCTACAAACATTACTCTAGATTTAGGATGTATTGTCTCAGTCCTACACGCTGACACATGTCTAAGTAGTGTCTAATACACTTGAAGATGCCCTACATACAGACACAGTTTGGGAGAGCTTTGACCTCATCCGTCTCGCTGTCAGGTGCTGAGCATCACCACCAAAGTGATGCAGAACAAATTTTCGTGCATCCTCCATCGAAGCCGCACACGCACAAGCACAGTAAACTCGCACTTAATCCACACTTAATCACATCCCCTGAGGTCAGAGAGGCTGACAGATAGGCGGAATCATCTGCAATACAGCACTTTGCAATTCTGTGAATATCCTCACTGAGACTCCTCGCGGGAAATGAGCGGACCATCTCTATTTGTAGCTTTCCTCAACTTGCTGCACACACATGGTCCGTATCTAGACTCTTACAGAGAGGCTGCCACCAGCGCGCAGCTTGGCCGTAATGCTCTCCCTTTAAGCTGCTTTGCCCTCATTCTCCAGCACCGGTGGCCTCAGGGAACACTTTCAGCACAGGGTGTAAAAATGTCATTCACATAAAATGACACAGACTAAAAGCCATGAGCAGGTGCGACACTGACCTACCTGTGATTTGTCGCCAATGACCGCGTTATTGCCCCGCAAGAAGTTTTCAGCATTTTCTCCCTTGGAATTGACAGTAGGTGCGAATAATGTACTCGTGATGCGTTCAAATGCTTGCCGTAAGCTCCGATTTAAGGGCATTATGGTCTTTTGCAATCGTTCTAAGCATTCAGGCGATCTCGTATTTGTGTTTTTCATTAAATTAGAGTTAATAGTCACGCGTAGAGCAACCAATATATAAATATATAAAAACATGTAACATGAAAACATTAAAATGTGAATTATATGCACAAGTAAGCATCACAAAACGAAATGATTATTTAAAGAACACTTGCCGCACACTCTTCTTATAATGCTGTCATGCAGTCCATCTTTAAATGCCGTACATGGAAAAACTGTGACAAATTTAACCCTCTACAATAATATTTTGGTTGTCAATGTTTAAATGACCTCAAAAGTTTGAAATTTCCAACAGCACATGAAGGTATCAGCAGTGTAAACTGGACAGCAGTGACCTCTCCTGGTTTCATCATTTACTGGAAGACTCAATGTGCAGGTTGTTCAGCACAGGCACAGGTAATACTTTCCAGGACTCACCTTCCAGCCACGTGTCTTCATTTGGAGATGTGACACGATATTCAAAATATTGTTAAATCTGATGATATTATAAATGTTCTGAAACATCTTTTTTTATTGTGTGTGTGATGTTAGTCCCACTTTAGGCATCACTTGTTTGTACATTTTAGACTTTTGTGTACATACGATCACACTTTAGCTCGAATTCTGATTCTTAGGCATTCGTAGGCACAGGTAGCCTACTGCAGAGGTCATGTTCCATTGAGAATTACTACTCCCTTGATTTATGCCTCCATCAGCAAGTCAAGTTGAAGTTCTCAACCATGTCTGTCCAGTCTCACATAATGAATGTAGTGAAGACTTTAAAGGGAATTACTAAGAGGTATTAAGTGTATTTTTAGCAAAGTGAAAGTTATCACTATATTGACATGTGTGACTCCAGTGAATAATTTCCAGTGAGAAACTTGCTGTTGTCACTTAGAGACAGAGGAGTACAGAGGACTGATAGATAGCTTCATCACTGACAATGACAATGACATGGTGCTCAATGACAGTCACCTGAAGCTCAGAATCAGCAGAAACAGTGACACTTTGGAAGACTAGAAGGGGGGCATGAGGCTCCCTGAGAGAGGACAAAAGTACAGCGAAGCTGACCTTTGACCTTTTGATAAAAAATATAATCACCTCATCATTTTCCCCTGTTAGACATTTGTGAAATTTTGTAATAATTTGCATTTGAATTCTTGCGTTATTGTGAGGTCACAGTGACCTTTGACCTTTGACACCCAAATTCTAATCAGGTTATTTTTTAGTCCAAGTGGATGCAAATTTGAACAATATTAGGAATAGCGTTCCTGAGATATCACATTCACAAGTATAAGACAGACAGACAGACAACATAAAAACATAATGCCTACGACCACAGCTATCACCGGCGGATTCATAAAAACAATGCAAGGGTGTTGTAAGTGTGGGCGTAAGTATGAATAAATCACAATGAGTACATTGATTTGTCTGTATTTACAGAAACATTTTCTCAAAATCCCGCTCTACAATGATATCGCTGCTTCCCTCTACAGTACACCTATAAAACCAAGAATAGTAAACCAATTGCATCATCTTCAAATCAATCAAAATCCCAGCTAATTCATGTTAAGAACTCTTGAAATGGGGAGATTTTTTGAGGCTATAAACAAACTGTCACAGTTTCTTTCCTAAATTGCATGAATTATAATCACTAACTTCACAGCTTATTTAATCTGATCCATCCTGATAAGACCTCAGTTTCAATCAATTTTTAGATATACAAGCAAAGTCATAGATAGAATACATATATTTGCAATTTCCCAGCTTGGGATCAATAAAGTATATCCATCTATCTATCTATCTGTCTATCCATCTATATCTATATATAGATATATCAATATATAGATATATAGGTATATAAATACATACTACATACTGTATACATAACACAAAAGAAAAATATAGTTAAAGCCATGACTTTTTGCCTCTTCCTATTTTGGCCATATTGTGCAATCTAGTCTTGGTGCGTTCCTTTTCATCCAGATTTCTCTTCGAAGTGCACTCCAGTGTAGAGTCTGTCTCAAAGGAGATGGCCGGGGCCTGGCTTGGGATGCCGCCGCTCTTGTCCCGGGACATCGTGGAGGTGGTCTGCAGGACAACCCTGCCACGTAAAGAGTGTTTGAGCTCAAGCAACAGCGGGTTGTTGTCGGAGTACAATTCCACCTGCCGCACCGGGTCCCTGTCTGACTCACAGCATGTACAGCATGCGGAGAACAGTACTCTGAAAATATAAATCCAGCCCAGATAATGCAGCTCCACAATGTTCAAGATGAAGCAACCCAGGCTGACGCTGAACATGAAGTTGAGGAAGATGGTCTTCTCTGTTGCTCGAGACACGAAGCAGTCAGTTCTGTTTGGACAGGGGTAGGTCTCGCAGCGGAAAAGGTGCGGAACTTCAAATCCAAAGAGGTAATACTGCCCGATGAGGAAGATTATCTCCATGATTGAGCGCAGCAAAACATGTATGATGTAGATAAGTAGCACTTGGCTGGAGAGCTGGGTTGGGTCCTTCCCCACTTCTCTCATTTCCTCTTCCAGCTGGCTCTTCTCCTCACACTCACCTTCCTGTGAGCTCCACTCCTCATTGTTATAAGTCGCGTTGTAAGGACTGCCGGCCTCCAACGTTGTCTCTTTGTCTCCTCCCATGTGTTTGTCCCTTTCGAGTGAGGGCGAGGAACTGGGAACCACTTCAACCTTCTTAACCTCCAGCTTCTCATTCTTGGTGATCTTTTGCAAGACGTAAACGATGTAGAAGATTGAAGGTGTGGACACGAGAACGATCTGAAAGACCCAAAAGCGCAGGTGTGAGACGGGAGCAAAGGTGTCATAGCAGACATTGTTGCATCCAGGCTGCAGGGTGTTGCAGGTGAACTTGGACTGCTCGTCGCTGTAGACAGCATCCCCCACCAGGGCCACCAGCAGGATGCGGAAGATGAGCAGCATTGTCAGCCATATCTTGCCGATGACTGTTGAATGGTTTTGAACCTCCGTTAGGAAGCGGCCAAGAATGGACCAGTCTCCCATTTCTGTGAAAACACAATTGTTAAAAGACTATTTACAGCAGTCCAGCAGAATGCTTTTACAGAGAGGTGAATCATAGTCAAACTGAGGTGAATTTGCTCATATACCCTGTACTCCCTAAATGCCCTAAACATGACTCACCAGTCTTGCCAAGGAAGCAGGTGCATGAAACCAGATATATTTGCACATGTATGACTTTCAAATATTATCTAAATTTAAATATAGACCTTGAAATCCCCTAAAGAATGTATAGCAAATATCACAAAATAGCTTCCCCTGTGTGTCATCGCCTCATATTAGTACAGTATGTTTATATGTACTACAGTCATTTTTCTGCATGGACTTTTTCAAAAGGATAAACTGCTCGATTTTTCATCAACAATTCTTTTATCATTTTTATGTCATGTATTTTATATTTTATTACATAAGAGCAGCTACTGCATTAAGCTGTAAATAACCAGCAGTTTCTCATATTTCCCAAAAATGTATAGTTACATTCAGTGAGATACATTTTGTAAAACAGAAAATTGGGTTTTTAAAATTCCTGGGTTTACAAATATACAAAGCAATATCTAAACTCAACTTCTAATTCAAGAATACATTGATTCATTCAATAGTTAATTATGAAATACATCTTGTTAAAAAGAAAACAGGAAGGTCAACTTGTATTATTCTTTTAATATTATTCATCTTATTCTCCCGTCCTGGAGGAAGCTTACCTTTGGAGAGTCTTCCTTATCCAAAGCTGGAAAAATATCAGAGGAAGCAATCTGCATAACTATATTTTCAAGTGGAGCCCGTTGCTGGATGTTATCGTGTCCTTTGAGCTGGATGAGGAGAGAATGGGCTGACCACACATATTCCCTAACTCTAACTGAAACGTTCATTGCGCTGTATGTGAATAAAGGCTTTCAATGTACAGTGGGACAAAGATTGAAATGTACAATGGGGGTACCTTCACTGAACAGCCATTCACGGGCGAGCAGAGAGTTCAAAGAACGTACTGGAAAGAGTGTGCACAATACTGATTCAAGCATGGATCCGTGGCCATTTTAATTTTAAAGCTGAAATACATTTACCAAAATATTTTAGCGCTTTGGTCTTTGGCAAAGTCACTGTACAGGTCCTCAAAATGTAATGTGGAGACTCCACAAAGCACTGTTGAGCAATTTTCACAGCACTTATTATGAAAATACTTAGAATAGCCAGCAATTTTTCCTTATTTTTCAACTTTTTGTTATAAAGTGTAAAATAATGAAGCAAAACAGTAGGGCATTCCTGTTGGAAACTAGGAGATATACACACCTTTAGGGTTCAAATATGAGTTTTATTCCTAGATATTGTTTTTTTGGCTCAAGAACTCAACCATTTTTTAATTATGCCGTATTCAATTTAAGTTGCTGTTAAAACTGTGTGATGTGTGATATAATTTGATATACAGTTATTTTGATGTTACAGCGTAAAACAATTCTTTAGGAGTTGTCAGAGGAATAAAGATGGTATTTTTTATCAACATATATATGCACTGGTCCTCCAGTCACAAAGCAAATTAAACATCATTTTGCATGCTACTTACTAAGTGTGTATTATGTACATTGTTTGCCAAGCAATCTAAGCCCTGTAGCTTTGTTGACACCCAAGTAATTAGCTTTAAACAGCACAGCCTTTAAACTGATTATTGCATCCAGGTGGGCTAATAATTAGCTTCACATAAAGGTTCATTTTTCAATATATCAACACATTTTACAGCATAGAATAAGGAAGAGACGAAGGGGAGTGATATCTGTGCTAGTCGGATTTGGATGAAAGATGCTGGAATGACACAGGAATCTTTGTGTCTTTGTTATCTGAGCCTCCAGGACAGCCCGTGGTGCTTATGAAGGTCATCTGACATTACCTACTGTTCTTGTAACTCCAGATGCTCTGTACTTTTTTCTTGGCTGTGGTGGCTTGGCTGTACAAGGTTGAAGGTGTCATTTGACCACAGACGGGCCTCCTGTATTCCTAATATTGTCTGCCTGCATTTGGCAAGACCTATTACCCTACTCAGAATAGTATCAAGAATATCAGTAATTTATTGATATTTCACTGCAAATGTATTGCGTGTTTTCCTCAAACGGGTAAAATAAAATGCAATGTGTGAAGTGTTTTTGGCACAGGTGCAAAAAGATCAAGATAATAAAAGCTGTTATTCATTCACGAACCAGTTACTACACTTTCTTAAGATTGGGTCCCCCATGTTAGGTAATCATACAGTTTGATGTAGCAGTAAAGAGCAAACCTTTCCTCACTGAGACTGATCGTGAATAAAAGTATCTCGTTTGTAGAAAAAAATGCTGACAAGATGGGATTTGTATATAGGTGAGACACACAGAAAAATGTGAAACTCTTTAGAGTAGAGAAACAGTTTTTTTCCCTACATGCTTCACTTGCACTTTAAACAACTCAGCAGTTTTTACTCTTTTTTTCTTGTTTTATGTTGATTTTATTTCAGGGGGGTATCATGTGCCAGATTTAGCCATACTCGCTCATTTCCATCTGCACTCCCTGATGGCATGTACATAAAAACATTAAAAGAAAATATACAGAAGCACATAAGTGCAGACAGATAGTAAAACGATGACATAACAACTACTCCACATTATAACAGCATGTTTGAATGTCCAATAACTGGGGCAAAACCATGAAAGATTTTATACACAGTGGCTTTAACATGAAAGTGAAACATGATGTGTGATAATATTCTTATTATTCTTATCATAAACAACATTAGAAAAGACTTATTTATCAATTGGACTTAATTGTCACCTAACAAAAATAGGGTCAAAGAGTTTTAAAGGTACAAACATCACATTTTGCAGGAAATAATCACACAAAACACGATGAGCAAATATTTATTTAATCTAAATAATGTAATATTTATCACAGCATAGACTGGGTGTGTGTTATTTTGGTCCATTGGAGGCAATTCGTGCAATATGTGGTCGTTTTCATTCATCCCCATCTCATGAATGAAAATAAAAACTGCTGGGCACGCGGATTATTTCTCTCGCCGCTGAAACTAAAACGCTTGTCATTACAGGAGGGGGGGGAGATCAGATGTTTGTAGTACATAACAAACAGGTTTCCAATCCCAATTATCTCGTAAAAAATCACGAATGGAGGGACAACTGAAGCACAATCATATCCCAGCCACATGCGACAGTAATCGACTATAACAAATGCCCCTCGCAGAATCAGCGAAAACCCATCGAGAGGGGTGTTTAGAGATCCAACAGCACCAAATGACTTCCGTGAGAAAAGAAAGGAGACTCAGATAACCTCATGCGCAAATATTTTAAACCTCAAATTAATTCATAAGTTTGCAGTTTTTTTATGTATGTTTTAAGATTGGCAAAAAGACGGCGCTAATCGTTTTGAACATCGTAAATTTTACAACACCCCCCCCTCTGACTAGTATGCGAAGTGGTTCAGCCCTTGAGGTTACCGGAAGTTGTTTCAGCTGCCATGTTTGGTTGCTTTGTTGTAGGCTTCTACCAGGTTTCCTACAGATTTAGTAAGTGTGGAAATGGAGCCGAGCTGGAGTACGTTTCTTTTTCAAGTAAGTTGACTCGTCGGGGAGGGGAAAAGCGGGCTAGCTCGCTCAAGCAAACCTCGAGCGAAACACGACAAACGCGAGCATGGGGTATTTTAGCGGCAAAAGCAGCTTCTTTTAAAAAAAAAAACGAGTAACGCCAAGATGAAGTAACCAAGCAAAACAATGGTACATGAATCCAGGCGTCCAGCTGTGAAGCTCGGGAATGACGCTGGAACAAAAAGAGAGGAAAAAATCAATCCTCTCTCACCGACTGTTGTTTAAAAACGTGGCTTGTTTTGTTCCCCTGCTATTTTATTAATACTGGAGAGGATGATATGTTGAATAGCTCGACAGGCAGCGTTGGGATTTTCAAGTTTGCTCTCCCAAGTCGAAGCCAGTAAAACATGCGGGATCATTTGAAGTGAGACGACACTGCACCGTTACAATCGAGACAGACCTGCTTTTTTTTACACCCCCTCTGCTGTTATTGAAATCTTTGATCCGCAGCTTCAAGATAATGAGATGCTCGGTATTTTTTCGGATAACACGACCCATAATATTTTTTAGTTAAAAGCGATTGACGCTCCTGTGTGTGTGTGTTATCCGAGGCTGAGATTTCCTGACGCCGTGAACTTTCCGCTCGCCTCCGCCGGCTCGACAGTTATTAGCCAAGTTAGCTAACCATGGAGCTTTTTTTAAATTGTTTTTTAGGCTGCCTTTATCGAAGTGGCTGGCTAATTTAGCGTATTTTTTGAAGGGGGCGAGGCTGGCGTAAGGAGCCTGCGAAAAAAAAACTAACCCACCACGACTTTTTCCCTCTCCTGTGTGTTAAGCAGCTATTTATTGTGGAGAGAGGGAGAAAAAAAAGACCGCGGTGGAAAGAGACAGAGAGGAATCCAAACTATGCACACAACATCAGCTAACAGCAGCTACCAGGAGGCACATTTTCTGAAATTGGCCGCGATATTACGTTAATTTTCTTCTTTTTCTTTCTTTTTTCCCCCTTTGAATAAATCCGTTTTCATGCAGAAAGTGAGTGCAGCCGTCGGGGGTGATATCTGTCTGCCACGGTGTGCTGGCTGTTTTTTTCCCCACTTTGCGCTAAGATGGAAGTCCATTGTTCAAAGAAATGAATGAAATGTTTTATTCCCATGGCCTTGCTCGGCGTCCAGAAGAATTAAGCCTGGTGTGAACATGGGAGAAAAAAAATTGATACCCTGAGGTTTTAATGGAGAGATGCATTTTTGGTTTTAATTAACATATGACCCCCCCTTAAAAAAAAAACACACACATCCCAGATATACCACCCCTGCTGCTGTCAGGTGTATTTGTATCTGTGTGTTGTCTAAAAAGCCAAAGTGTGCTTTTTGGTAGGTGTGACAAATTCCTCATGGGAAGAACTTCATCAATGAACTAAAGCATCATTCACAAAATACTATGCTTTTTTTCTCCCCCCCCCCCTTTTTTTTTAAAAAGTGCTTCTTTCTTTAACTTCTTTCTTCATATGAGTCGCTGTATGCGATTTTTGGAGCAGGGTCAGGCGTAGATCATGAGGTCTTGTTGGCAGCACTGTTATCTCTGAGCCCTTTCTCTGCCGGTGCCAGCAAATACTAGTATTTGTCTAATATTCTGTGACAAACTTGTGCACCACTTGCCGTCTACTGTACTATGTAGTTAGCTGTGACAAAGTGATTGAGTAAATGGGATAATAGAAATGTGACGAATGTGCTGAGATGGAGCTTTGATTGAAAATAGTGGAAAGGGGGAAAAGATAAAAGATGTCTAACTTGAAGGTTTGTGCCATAATGGTCTGGCTACTGGAGTAAGAAGAGGCAAAGTTGGCAGAGGCTTGAAATACTATAAATATGCTGGAAAAGTATTTTTCTTATTTAGGATGTTTCTAAAGGCTGTGGTTAAGCACGCATGACCAACTAGCCAAAGTTAGCAATACTTATGCAGTTTGCATCACAGCCATTGGGATAAGTCACCTTGTTTTTGTTTTTCATGGTATTAGTAACATTTTGCTCTGCTGTCAAGAGTCTGATCACTTACTCACATCTTTGAACATTTTTTTCTTCCTGATGAAAAGGGCAGATGGACAGTGTGGCTTGTTGTGGAGTGCTTGGCATTCAGCCAGAAGCCCTGCATGTATTATATACCTAACAGTGTTAGTCGTCGATCTCATGTACCTCTGTGTGCAGTTATCATTTAGGCGCTAGATGTGAAGAGAGCTAGATTTCATTCAGCCACTATCGATGGACACATGCTTTGTAGCATTTTTAGTTTGATAGTTATATTTTTCCATATTAACTTACTATATCAAGATTGTAAATGAAAAGATGAGGATTAACATATTCTTGTTTAAAAGCTTTGTCAGGCGTCTTAAATGATCCATATTGTTGTGTAAATGAGCTTGAATATTACCATAAGTACAGCTGCATCTCTTCCTATTTTTGAAAATTTGAAGCATATAAAAAACCCAGTAACCGCCCAACTACAGTCAAGACTCTTTTTAAATCTTGTTTATACAAGTTTGACTGTAGGTGTGCAATGATATACAAGTAATTATACATAATAGCAGGAAAATGGTAAAGAGTGTCCCAAAGTGAGAAAGTTATAATATAATCCTTTTATGCCGAAAACTACATTTTGGTTTTCTCAGAAGAGTGCTGTAACCACTCAAATTATATTGTAATAATAGACATGTAAGATGTATATAAAATGCTAATCGTATTTACTCCAGAGACTAACTTACCAAAGCTTTTGGCTGAAAAGTTCCCAAATGTCTAAAAGAAAATGATGTTCAACAGGTGGACACACAACACTGAAAACTGAAAGATTAACTCTAATCATACAGCCCTTACAGGACACTGCAAGACGTATTAACATTATGTAAAGAGAGCTGTTGGTGATGAGCATTGCATTTGGAAGCCATTTTGTTGATTTGTTGGTGTAGATATTGGTGTAGGTGTAGAGTTTCGTAATACAGTAAATGGCTGGTTTACAAAATTACATTTTAAATATTAGTATTCAGTGCAGTGACAGTTTGATCTGATCTCAGAAAAGTGTTCCAAATACATGGGAAATTGCATTAATTATTTTGCCAGTGGGAGCAGAAACGCGTTAAGTCAAGCCGACAGATGTACAACCACCAAGTTGTGATGGCCAACACTCGCCTACTCGCACATCCAGTGCACTTAGAGTAACATTATCATTCATTCAGTCAGTCATGTAGCTACCTGACAAATGCGAGTCCCAATATTTAGGCATGTTCTCTACTTACTCCTAGAAAAAGAGCCTTTAGCTTGTTAGATGTTCAAGTTTGTGCACTAAGTGGTCACTAACTCTTTCTGTGTGCCTTTTCGAGCTGAGCAGGTAGCTTACAGTGAGTTATTATTAGAGCGTGTTTTGCTTGAAACACATCCACCATGACAAACAACCCCTTTTTATCCACAAAGTAACCTGAGTCGCTGTTTCTAGAATTATATTAATGAATGGAGCTTGAGCTTAAGTTGTAAACTTTAGCCTCAAAGGTTACACTCCAGGCCTTTTTCTTTTTTAAGCTCAACATTTTGCATGTCAGTCTTCCTGTTTCAAGAGATGCCTTTCTTGGGTCCGTCAAAATGAGCAATTTCATCATAGCTGTGTTGCCAGGAAATATCAGATGAGTCTGAGCCATACATATGTTACATCAGAGATGTAGTATCAGCTTGTAGGTTACTATTTTAAATGCTGGCTCACTCTTCATCAGTTACCTTCCATCTAGAGGTTTTTGTTTAATACAATATGTCCTTACAAAATCCCAGTTGTAGCCACATTTAAGAAAATTTTGCAGTTTCCCTGAATCAAGAGAACTCTTTGTGCTCCCAGGTAATACATGTTTCACGGATTTTAAAGCCCATTACATCTCACAGCTGTACCTATTCCTTGTTCTTGACTGGATTGTTTGCTATGGGATGTTGTGTTAAATGACATCACTTTTTTGGGGTTTGGGCTCATTGATTTTTTTTGTTTGTTTTTGGGAGAGTGATGGCATGCTGAGTTGCTTAGAAATGTCTTCTATCATCCTCTTGCATGGTGTAGTTCAAGCCCTGGTGAAATAAGTGCATCTTCTGAAAACATTTTAGTCACTCCGGCAGACCTGAAATAGCAAGCCAGTGAATCCCCGCAGTATTCGTTTAACTTTACAGGCGATAGAAAATATCCAGAAGGATTACTAACATTACAAAAGTTGCTGCAGCCCAGAGTAGCTGCCAAAAAAATTCAGAACTTGTAAACAAGAGAAGAACAACCCATAATAAGCTAACAAAGTTGGTGGGAAATGAGAAAAAATGTAGCAGAAACTAACAAACTGCATTTTAAGTTTTGTTTTCTGCAGTGTTGTCTCCCCTCTGTCCTTTCATTAGTCTCTTATCAAGTATAGTATTTTTGTTTGTTTTGTTAAAAAGTGGGATTTTCTGCAAGCAGCTGTAGAGTGTGACACAAAAGATTTGAGAAAGACAGTGCATAATCTGACTCAGACCATGAGCTCAATTCAAGTCCACAGTGGCCCGTGGAGCCATCAGGGCACTCCCTCCATTTTGATGTTATTTATGAGGGAGCAGCCCCAGTTGTCAGAATGCATTTGTGTCAAAATGGTCAGAGCTGCATGAAGGCACAGCAGCTTACAGGCCCTGCACCTCTGTATAGAGGCAGGCTGTCTGCCGTGGCCATGTCTGCCGTTCACAAGCTTCACAAAGAGGGATCCTGGCTGGTATCCCCCCCCTCCCCACCCAAACATAAAGCCCCCCACACCCCACCCCTGGTGTGCCAGCGGACTGGCATGATGATGACTAATCCTGGAAGGTGGCAAGTGTGAGCAGGTGCATAGACAAATGGATGGGTGGGCTTGTGGCATTCTCCACGAGTTCCCAGGTCCCATTGCGTATGAGGGAATGACGGCTAGTTTAGTCAAGTAGTGTGTGGATAAACAATGTCCCTGTCTCATGAATAGATGAGCCAAATCAATGAAGATGAGCATACAAAGATCCCCTGCTGAGGCATATGCTCAGTTTTTCTTTCACAATAGGCTGTCACTCAATCACTCGGTCAGCTCAGTCTCATTTACTATTTTACACACACACAATATTTGATCTGTGTTCCTGTCTACTGAATTTCAACTGAAGTATATCAGCATATAAAACAGTTTTTATATTCATGATTTGAAATCGTCCAATTCCAGTCTGTAAATGTTAAGATGAGGTCTGTGAACCCCTCACACTACTGGATCATTTAATCTATTTTTATCTCATTCTATCTGGATCAGATAACCAGTCTGAGCAGCCTCGATTGGGAAACCCCTGTAAAGTGACAGTCGGGAGGAGCAGATCTCTAGTGTGGTACCTCTTCAAATCAATCACCACAAACTTTAATCACTTTCAAACACACCGAAACATCACCTAATATAAGGCATTATCTTGGCATACTATAAGCTTCATGTCGAAACCAAACCAATTCATTGCTTAATTAAGCATGCAGTGATCTTTATATAATCAAATCTGAATTTATCATTTTGTTTTTATATTACCTAGTGATAAAATGAGTATTGTGTAATGTGTTTAATCACCAACTCAGCTGGTTCCTGCATCTCTAGTGTATATTTTCCTGCCCATTTTTTGGTTTTGGGCTATGTAACACAATTAAGTTAATCAGGCAAGCCACTTGGGTGAAGTATGTTGTCATATGCCTCAAAGGTGACAAGGAGTCAGCAGGTTAAATGTTAAATGGCTCTCTGGTGACAGGGCTGTATGCATGTATGGAATTATAGATTATTGTTTTGTAATTAAATGATTAGTGGCCTAGCAAAGAAAGATATAAAAACAAATAATACTCATATTCAGTAATCAAGTCTTATTTATTTCCCTCTCTCTGAGATATCTCTTTTTTTCCTTATGCCATCCTGTCAGGCTGTCAGGCAATATGCTAAATGGTCACAGCATGCCACAACAAAATCACCATTCCTGACAGTAAGTTTTTTCTTTGCTTAACTATGAACAGTCACAGACAAGATCACCAAATCACCACTTCAGCAATGTTTCAACCACACTGCTCTCTCAGGAACTACGGCAGGATTTGAACGAAGATTCAAGGATGTGCGGGACTCCAAGGAGTTATTATTTCAAGTATCAGCAACAAATTCAAATACCACAGAAAAACAAGTAAAATTACTGAAAAGTCTAAAGAAAAATGTGCATTCTATCATTATTCTGACACTTTGCAAAAAATAAATGTATTTTGATTAATTTACTTGTACAGTCATGTTTTTCTGAATGACAGAAAAACAGGAGGTCATAAATGAGAAAAATCATTGAGATTTTTTGTGAATACAGTAAAAACGGTCACACCAGCTCTGTGTGTAATAATTTGATTAAGTTAGTCTTTCTGCAGTTTGCAGTGTGTTGTGGTGTTACATTTTAAAGATTAACAGTGCTCCTCCTGATCATAAAGTCTACAATGGGTGCACAGTTTGGCAGTCGCTGTCCTTCATTGTATCTGTGGAGAAATTCCTTCCATCTCCATTGAACTGAGGTCAAAGGTCGTAGCTCTGAAGTGCTCTGACAGGCATCAATGATCAGAGGCCAATTCTTCCAAACTGCGTTAATAAAGGCTGAAAAAAAAGGGGAGAATGACACAATGATGTTGTCTCAGTTTCAGGTAAACAGCCAGCAAACTATAGAGAAACTCAATATCACAATAAAGTTCATACTTTTGTTGAGTTGAGTAATGCAATGAACTTTCCAATGAACAGTGGTTACATATCCAAACCAGTGAAACGTAAACAGCAATCTGATGACTTAAGGAAACTTAAGAAGGTGAAGTTCACATGCCAAATTCTTAACTTTTACAGAGGAGCAACAGATGTTGACTGAAAACACTTATGCTGCTATAGGCTCAGATTGCCGGGAGGCTCCCATGATGCACCGGGCACCTGGGTACCTCCCTCACTTTCTCTGCTTCCTCTACCCTTATTTCAAAGCCAAAGTCAAAGTCTGCATTATTGTCAATTCTGCTGCATGTGCAGGATATACAGAAGATTGAAAGTACATTTCTCTAAAACCCTTGGTGCAAACAACAAAAATAAGCAAAATACAACAAAATAAGCATAATGAATACAACTAAATTAAGACATGGCAATAAAACAAAGACATGGCAAAATCACAGAGAGTGCAAATGGATATGGTAACAGTGCAAAATGGAGTCAGCGTGTATAGACTGTTTGAAGTGGTTTAAGTGGTTAAAGTGAATACACTTATGTCCTGTGTAAAGTGCATGTTACTGCCGGAGCCCCGGTCCTCTTGCCTGTTCTCTCCAGTCTTGCAGGTTCCTCACTGATTCTGGTTGTGGTCCATCTGTCTGAGGTTCACTGGCCTGGTGGGGACATGATCTGTGTCTGTGTTGTGGAGAGAAGGTCGAGTGGACCAGAGCTCCATATGAGGACATCTAGAGATGCACCTGGACTCATGGACTCATTTCCATTACCTGTGACATACCTTCACACATGGACTAAATCCATGAACTCAGTATAGCTACAGTTTATTATCACCCATGTTTAATTCCATATATGATTGATGATGATGTTCTCTGTACATGTGGCATCTATTGCACGTCTGTCCGTCCCAGGGAGAGAGGGATCCCTCATCTGTGGCTCTGTCTTCTCAGGTTTCTTCTTTTTCCCCACAAAGGGTTTTTTGAAAGTTTTTCCTGACTCAGTTTGAGGGTCTAAGGACAGAGGGTGTCACAACTGTACAGACTGTAAAGCCCTCCGAGGCAAACAATGTTTGTGATTTTGGGCTTTAAATAAATACAATTTGAAATTTGAAATAAAAAACAGCATGAGATGTGCAAGGCCTAGGATAAAAGGGCTATGTCCAAAACATCATTGGCACCCATCTACTGATATCGATGAAGTGAAGTGTCTGCAAAGAGATCAAACAGATACTTCTGTATACTCAGTATAGCTACAGCTTATTACGACTCATGTATAATTCCATAATATGATTGATGATGTTCTCTGTACATGTGGCATCTATTGCACGTCTGTCCGTCCCAGGGAGAGGGATCCCTCATCTGTGGCTCTTCCTCAGGTTTCTTCTTTTTCCCATAAAGGGTTTTTTGAAGTTTTTCCTGACTCGGTTCGGTTCGAGGGTCTAAGGACAGAGGGTGTCACAACTGTGCAGATTGTAAAGCCCTCCGAGGCAGGCAAACAATGTTTGTGATTTTGGGCTCTTAAATAAATAAATTTGATTTGAAATTTGATTTGATAAGTACCTGTTAGCATACCACCATATTTTACATTAAACATGATACATATGTTGTTTTTTGTGTGATGCACAAGGGACTAGATATTACATTTAGTTATACAACACCAGACTGTAAAATGATAAATAAATGAATGGTACATAATAAGTCAATTTGGAGCTTGGAGCCATGGTTGAATGCTGAACAAAGAGAGCTCATTTTTCACTCACCTACAGCTGCTCCCTCCCTCATTTTGATTTGCACCTTAAAACTACAGTTGGTAGGCTTGAGAAGAGAGTGGACTTGGCTTAAAAACTTTTGGCTTTTCAGTTTTCTCATTGCTTACAGTGGAGGAACAGAAATAGAGTCAGACAGTGGTGATTAAATTTATATTATTATAATCAGCAATATATCCTACTATATTTTATTTACAGTATTCACTGTGTAATACTGATACTGATAATGATTTGCTGATACACATGGCACCATGTGCATGAACAATAATAAAATAAATTGTACCCAAAAATGAGCATGAGCATACAGACCTGTGACTTGCCTTTGGTGATATTCATATTGTTGTTGATGACTCCTTCTGCCATCTGCAGAGGGCACTGGCAAGTGGCCTGGCTGGCATTGGCGATCTCACTCTCTACAGAAAAAGGGTCCGATAGGTTTCCAAAAAGACTGCTCTGTCTCTGTGTTAGAGAAGACAGAATAGACATTGTGGACAAAAAAATACAAAAACATTAGTGTTGAGACTGTCAGTAATATAATTACATCCTTATTGCATTATATTTCTGCTCATCCTCTTGTTTTTTTTATTTATCCAGAATCCCTATTCTAAGCTGAAAAAAATATTCTACATAGCCAGAAAAAAAGATGACCTTGACTGGCGTGAAGTTGAAGCACATGCCTTTTTAAACCCCCTTCTTACCATGGTGTGTGCATCACTCCTTTATTCCCAATGACCAACCAGCACTGTAGTGCACAACGGTGCCACCAACTTCCTAATTTTGTTTTCATGATGTTTTGAAACAACAAAATACACAGAATTTTTAAAAATCAACAGCTGGGAGTTCTATTAGATGCTGAGAGAGGATTTTCTGATTTTCTCTCTTAGACTACTGAATAAATAAAGATAGGGAAGGTTGTCATTCCTCCACACTTCCTTCCCCTCTATCAGCCCTCCCATCCATTCATCTTTCCATCCTGTCCTGTTACCCTAAAGATTCCCTCTGCAGCTTCATCTGTAACTCTGTCAATCTCTTCTTCAGTCACAAGGTCTCCAGAGATGGCCCTATGGAGCTCTGGCACAGCCTCTTCCTCAGTATTCCTCAATCCTGCCTGATGGGCACAGAGAAATATAGAAGAAGACAAGAGACACAGGTCAATGGTGCATATATGCATATTTAGCTGTGTTTCCACCACCTTTAGTCCCAAGAACCATTTTCATGGAACTAAAGAGGTTTCTGGAGCCCATTGTTGTCTGTGTTTCCAACATGGGCCAAAGGCCCAGGAGGATTTGCCACATTAGTCCGCTCTTGCAATGGCCGTTTTCACAGGTCATTTTTGCACACAAAGACCTGACAACTGTTCCACTCCAGTCAAATATGTTTCATGGTTTAGAAACCTGTTGTTACACTCATGTAAAATGACTTTTTATGAATAAATACTGTCACAGCTGCATAACTGTTGTTTTAAAATATTTAACACATCACCTGTAACAGACACTATACAAACACACATTTGGTTCCATCTACAATTATTTATTGATCAAAAATACAAATGTGCAATACATACAGATATTTAAAAAAATGGTAGGGGGGGGAGGGGGGGAGTACTCTCCAGTACCAGCTCTGGGACCTGCCAAGAGACATGATGAGATCTCTTCATGTCTCTTGGCAGGTCCAGGAAGTCCCAACATCCATTTTCCTCTTTTTTAAGTTGAACAATAACACCAAAGCACACTGCAGTAAATAAATATGTTCCTAGCCAACAATGGCATATTGTGAGTTTTCTACTTTAACATGCATAGTAAGAAAAACTATTAAAACAAAACAGTACTAAGGCAAGTTAGAACATATTTTTATCTACGATCAATTTAGCCAACGCTTGCCTTACAAATGCCACAATTCTATCCCAGTTTCTTAGCGGTTATCATTAATGCTAGTGGTTAGCATTAACATATAACACTAGCTCATGTTAGGTTTTGGCTATGGTAACAACAGCAGGACATCATTTAGTCTTATAACATTTAACAAGCATGTTGGCAGTATGCAATTTACCTTGAGCCAACTGGTTCTCCTTCTACAACCCACCTGAGTACTGTGTTGGCTGAAATAAAATACTGGGAATATGCAACCAATGTTCTGTGCTGCAGGACCCACCCCCAAAGTTCCTGTTCCTTTGGAAAGTATTACCCCCCAGCAGGGCATTTTTGGGGGGTAAAATAATGATCTTGAAACTTCAATTAGACCCTGTTCCGCCATAGGCTCAGTTTCTGGGGAAATTTCCTATGGTGGAAACATGGCTTTTCAGACCATGGCTCATGTTGCAGGGCAATACTGAAATAGTGGAGTGGGATATGGAATTGATAAGTTCATCAATCCTGCTTCCTCTTATCCGGAACCAAATCATGGGGACAAAAGGTTGGGCAAGGTAGTCCAGATGTCCCTCTCCTGAGCAACATATTCCAGCTCCACAGGCAGGACCCTGAGCGTTCCCAAGTTAGATGAGATATATAAGCTCTCCAGGGTGGAGAGAGGCCTCCTACCTGTTGGACATGCCCGGAAGACCTCCAAAGCGAGGCGCCCAAGAGGTATCTTAACCAGATGTCTGAACCACCTCAACTTGCTCCTTACGATGCAAAGGAGCAGCAGCTCTACTTCGAGTTCCCTCTGGATGTCCCATCTCCTCATCCAATCTGTAAGGCTGAGCCCGGCCAGCCAATGGAAGAAACCCACTTCAGCCCCTTGTATCCGCGATCTCAGTCTTTCAGTCACTACCCAACGTAGATCAACCAGTAAATTGAAAGCTTTGCCTTCCAGCTCAGGTCTCTCTTTGCCACCACGCTTCACTAGAGCACCTGCATTACTGCAGATACTGCACTGATCTGCCTGTCAACCTCATGCTCCATTTTACCCTCACTCATGAACAAGATTCAGGAGTTCCTCAAAGTGCTCCTTCCACTGCCTGACAATTTCTCCACAAATTTCTGAAAGTCCTTCTCCATTGCTTCTCCAAACTCCTCCCATACCCATGTTTTTGCTTCAACGACCACAGAAGCTTTAGTCCTCCAGGCTCTCCGGTACCCATCTGCCGCTTATATATATATATATATATATATATATATATATATATATATAATGTAACATTTGTTCATAAAATTTGGATATAAAATCATGAAAAATATATACATAAACATGCCTAATGTTTTGACTTCCACAGTAAAACTGTACTTTATAAAAAAAAACTTAAAAACTACTTAAAAAAAACTCTTAAGTTAACCAAGATTCTTTATATGGGGAAATGTGCATAAAATTACAAGGCAGAATTCTGTAAGGTAATGTAAGTAGGCTATGTAAGATGAAAAATTGTAAAATGGCAATGGTGAAACAAAGTAAACCTACTTCTGTTCATACACTTAATATTTCTTTCGGTCTCACCTTTTTACACCTTGTAGTCTGCAATGATTTAAGGGATGGCATTTAACTTTGGAACAAAAGTTAACTGACATACCTGATGCACTTGTTTATCCAATCATGATTGTTTCCTAAGAAAGAATTTTTCATGCATAAACCTAACCAAACTGACTAAACTCACCTCACATAGAAAGGGTAAAAGATGTCTGTGACAAAATGGAATCTGACAGTAAAAAAGATATCAAATTGCAGGAGAGCTTGCAGGGATAGATAATCAATAAGGTTGACTGGGGAGAGTGTAAAGTACTTCGTTCTAGTTGAATGTATATATGCTGATTTTGTTTGTGTAATAGTAAGCATTGAGTATTGTGTATGTGTATAATGCATTGTGTGCAATGGATTTTCAGTATTTCAATTCTGTAATTACTAATTACATTCAAGTGTAAAAAGCAAATGTTACATTCTCTGAAATCCAAGACGCTGACTCCTCCATCCTTGAGGAGTAAGTCTGAAGTCCCTCCACCAGGGTGAATTATTATATGACATACTGATATAAATGTTATTCTTCTGTAAAAATGAAAAATGACCTATGTTTTAATATTTTTTCCCAAATAGTAGACACATTACATTAAAATATACATTTTTCAATCACAGGGCCATTACATCATCTAAATTCCCTGGCTAATACACTGTTCAACACTTCATTAGAGTTCACCACTGTTGCTGAGAGATGCCTGCAAACACACTGTGGTGAGTAGAACATGGGTAACCATGCTGGAATGTAAACGTGTGGTGAGAGTAAGCCAGAGCTACCAAATGTGCACCCTTGGCTATCTACTACACTATAAAGATAAATAATGGGATTTATCTGAACCATCACTGGAAACTGGAATTACTGTATATATATATCGCAATGTGTGGTTGAGTGTTTGTCTGTGTGGTTCAGTGACAGGACCACTGTCATCATGGTCATCTACATTTTTCAAGATTTTTTCTTTTTTGTTTGCATTTTCTTTGTGTCCTGAGTTGATGAATTTATCTTAGGTGACTTTTACTAATGAAGGGGTTTGTATGAAGTGTTAGATCAATGATCAACCAGTGAGGAGATGCAGAAAGACTGCACTGTAATGCACCATAGGGCGTACAGTTACAATGTACAGTTCTGCCTCAGGGCTGTTTCAATCATCTGTCAACAAATTACAGTACAGTACACAAGAGTAAATGTACAAATGTAAATCTTGTCTGGTCTCCCACATATAATAATGTGTAACATTGTGCCGTTGAAATTCATTAATGCCATATATGTTAGCTCAAGTGCAGCCTTGTGCATATTTACTGTTCACTGTCATCAATTCTTCGTTTATATCAAATACTTAGAGAGTACTGTTATACATATAAAGGACACTTTTATACTTACAGAGGACATTGTTATGCTTAGAGAGTATTCTTTTATACTTACAGTGGATATAAAAAGTCTACACAACCCTGTTCAAATGCCAGGTTTTTGTGATGTAAAAAAATGACACCAAGATAAATAATTTCACAACTTTTTCCACCTTTAATGTGACCCATAACCTGTACAATGCAATTGAAAAACAAACTGAAATCTTTTAGGGAGGTAAAGTAAAAATAAACAACTGAGAATAATGAGGTTGCACAAGTGTGCACACCCTCTTATAACTGGGGGTATGGCTGTGTTCGGATTTAACCAATTACATTCAAACTCATGTTAAATGGGAGTCAGCACACACCTGTCACCATTTAAAGTGCCTCTGATTAACCCCAAATAAAAATTCAGCTGTTCTAGTACGGCTTTTTTCTCACATTTTTGTAGCCACATCTTCCAGCACAAGCCACGGTCTGCCAGAGAGCTTCCAAAGCATCAGAGGGATCTCATTGTTCAAAGATATCAATCAGGAGAAAGGGTACAAAAGAATTTCCAAGGAATTAAATATACCATAGGAACACAGTTCATGAAGACAGTCATCATCAAGTGGAGAAAATATGGCACAACAGTGACATTACCAATAACAGGATGTCCATCCAAAATTGATGATAAAACGAGG
>JAKKUS010001158.1:0-23660 GCA_023238725.1 Scortum barcoo
AGGAAATATCAATGGAAATAAACACACCAAACAAACTTTAATAGGTATGTGAGAAGCGGATCGGAAGTGGTCCACAGAGTGATGGTTTATTGCATGCTTTCAGCATTCACACCAATAATAAAGAATTTTTTTGTAGAAGAACATAGGTTTGAATGCTTTCAGCATTCACACCAACAATCAAATTGTGCGAACCATCACTGAGAGAATGGGCATCAGTTTCTAGTTATAAAAGTAAATAGTTATTTTTATATTTATTTATTTATATAAAAAATAAAATAAAGTGTAAACAAACAATCCATGCATAATTTCCATTGTCAATATTAGGGTAAGCAAGTGTGTGTGCAGTGTGTCTGTCTGTGTGTATGTGTGAGTGTGTACCATTCAGTACTCCTTTCACAATCACAGGTAGATGTGTGTGTTTTTTCAGCCAGGTGATGTCATCCCAACATAGAGTAGGGTCTATTGCTTTTGCAACATAGACAGCCAAACCACTGTCATTCCCATAGTTTCCCTCAGAGAAAGCCAGGGAGGCTGTTGAAAAATTAGACATGCTGGGGACACAAAATACACACACATAGCAAATAGTTAGGGTGGAAAGGCACCATACACAGTGTGGTGTCCATGGTGGAATTTATGAATGACTATTACAATGTCCTTATATCTTGCTGCTGTGTTTGTTTCTTACCTCAAATGTGGGGGCAGTTTAAAGGAGTTCCGCATATCGTCCCATCTCCTCCCCAGATATGGTGTATCCACAGTAACAAAGATAGCCTTATAGCCCACCTCCTCTGCCCGACGGACCAATGATAGTGTGAGCTCTCTGTCTTTGTAGATATAAAGCTGCAGCCACAGGGCACCCCCACCACCCAGTGAGGCTGTTAATGCTGACATCACTTCCTCTATAGTGGAGGTGGCCCAGGAGCTCAGCATCATCCCAGTTCCGACTGCTCCACATGCTGGGTAGGCACATTGGACACACTGTAGTTAAGGGTCTTTTCTAGAGTGGTCTAATAGGGGGCTAAGGATGACTTATGAAAACATTCTTTCCAAAATCTTGTCAAATCTCAAACAAGGATTTGTGAATTCTTATGAGTAATTAGATAGCTTCGGAAACCTACTTCTTATAATAATAATCATACCTTGTAAGGTAACTCAGATCAGTTACCTTATAAAGATTTTTTTTTATTGTCTAGTCAGACCTTTCAAATAGGTAAACAAATATTTCTGTGATGAGTCAGATGAGTAGATGTATTACATATAAAACAGAGGTGATTGCTTCATCAGAATAAGTTTTACTGGCATAGTATGTGTACACATATGCAAACTGCATTTTGCACATTTGTACACATACTATGCCAATAAAGCTCAATTTTACACACAGTTCCAAGACCAATTCTTAGAAAGATGGATAGAAACATAGAAACATAGAAACATACACCTAAAAACAAAGATCAAACAGTATTATTAGGAACATACAAGTAGATGGAAAATTGGTGTGCACATAAATATGTATAAAGGCAACAATGAACAATAAGATACAATGACTATACAACAGTCAGCCTGGTGGCTTGTAAATACAACAGTGCAAGGGTGCCGAGTACAAAGAAACAAGTGTGAGTGTTGGGGAAAAAAAATTGAATGATTTATGTAATAGATCACTTCATATACATAAAATAAATGGTTCTGTAAAATGTAAACTGTACATATGTAAATGTCAATGTACAGTGTGCTTAGATTGATATAAATGGCTGCAATTTTATGCATTGCCACGGCTTTTTGATTTATTCATTCATTTATGCAAACAGAGGGAACTACCAGGCAGGCTTTTGGCCTGACCATCAGAGGAAATTTGGAGGACACCTCAGCATGTGGAAAGGAGGAGAACGGAATGGAGCTGCTAATTCTGTTATCAATGGATGACCCCCTCCTTCTCCCTGGGTCATGACTGCCCATGATGAGGTTTGGAAGTGTTGAGGGCTCCTCTTAGAGTCTACAGCATGTTCAGCTCTAGGTTGTTATGACTACAATGGGGGCAGCTACTCAACAACCCATCTGTATGCAGAAGAAGAGCAAAGGGAAGAGCACACATCAAGTGCCAGTGCTCACTGTCTAAATCAGAATCAGAATCAAGTTTATTGCTAAGTAGGTTTTCACATACAAGGAATTTGTCTGGATATTCTGGTGCAAAAAATCTAAGCATAGTAAGAAGAGAACAAAAGAAAAATTATAAGGGCAAAGCAAGTACTAAAAAAGTATTAAAAAAGTGTAAAATAGAAATTATAAAGTAGACAGTAGTATCAAAAAATATCCAAGAATAAAATACATTAAAAACAATATGTGCATTATGAAGGCAATATGTGCAATGTGAGTTACTTAAATGAAAGAACTGTATAGTTTGTGTAAAAAATGTTTACCATGGATGTGAAAAAAAGTCCACAGTATTAACTTTAAAGCAGGTTTGCAATGTGCATATGTGTGCTAATGTAACACATTACTTGTGTGCATTAGTGTTGATGTAACTTATAAAATGGTCAGGGATTGGTGGGGGGGTGGGTGGCTCCTGCTGCAGTCGAAAAGAAATTGTTTTTGTGGTGTGAGGTTTTGTTTGTGATGGATGACAGCCTCTGGCTTGAGGGAATGTCTAGAACAGTTTGATGGACTGATGACTGGAGGTACAGCTGTTGGCATACAGGGAAAAGAGCAGAGGGGGAGAATGCAGCCTTGGAGATCTGGAATGTTGCCGATGGTCCAGTACTGGAGACAGGTTTCTCCAGCTTTGCATGCTGCCTGCTGTCAGAAGTCTGTAATCCACCTGCAGGTGGAGTCAGGCATGTGCAGCTGGGACTGCTTGTCCTGTAGCAGAGTGGGGATGATGGTGTTGAAGGCAGAGCTGAAGTCCATGAGCAGGATTCCTGATTCCTTTACCTGTGATACCTTCACACATGGACTAAACCCATGAACTCAGTTTATCTACAATTTATTACATGACCCATGTATAATTCCATAATATGACTGATGATGATATGTTCTCTGTACTTGTGGCATCTATTGCACATCTGTCCATCCCAGGGAGAGGGATCCCTCATCTGTGGCTCTTCCTCAGGTTTCTTCTTTTTCCCATAAAGGGTTTTTTGAAGTTTTTCCTGACTCAGGTTCGAGGGTCTAAGGACAGAGGGTGTCACAACTGTACAGATTGTAAAGCCTCTGAGGCAAACGATGTTTGTGATTTTGGGCTTTAAATAAATAAATTTGAATTTGAATTTGATTCCAGCGTAGATTCCTGAGGGGAGTCCAGATGCTGGAGGATGAAATGGAGCAAACTGCAGAGGATCCAGAAATGTCAGTAGTTGTTAAGTCCTGTGATCCTTGTTCTTTTGATTTTGGGGACAGGGATGATGGTGGAGGTCTTGAGGGCTGGCACATGGCATGTCTCTAGTAAGGTGTTAAAAATATCTGTGAACACAGGACCTAGGTCCTGTTGAGGTGGAGCTGATGGGCTGGAGCTGGTGAGTGGAATCATGAGGATGGTGTCAGAACTGCCTCGTCTTCAAAATGGACAATAAAACTCATTCTGTTTATGGAGTGGGGGCTTTAGGCTTGCAATTGGTGATCTGTCTCAGTCCCTTCCAGACAGCGCCAGAATCACCTGAGGGCTGGTGTTGTAATCTCTCTGAGAAGAGTAATTTAGCTTTTCTCGCCTCCTTGCTAAATGTGTACTTTGCTTTTTTAAACCTGTCTTTGGCACCACTTCAAAACACCTTTTCCCTCAGCAGCTGTTGAGCTGTTAAGCTTTGCTGTGAAGCTTTGCTTTGCTTTGTGGTTGTTATAACATACCCTGGTACGAATAGTTTTACAACTGTCCTCACAGAAATTGATTTAGAACGTCAAAGCTTCTGTGAAGTCATCCAGACTGTTGATAGCAGTTCTAAAAATATCCCAGTCAATACAGTCCAAGCATGCCTTAAGATCCTCTGTAGCATCCCTGGTCCACTACTTTGATGTCCTCACAACAGGTTCACAGAGCTTTTATTTCTGGCTGTATTCAGGAATCCGGTGGACCATGAAGTGGTCAGAGTGACCCAGTTCATCTTGGGTGACAGCGTGATAGGTTACTGTGATCCACAGTGATCCAAAATGTTTTCCTCTCTGGTAGGGCATTTCATAAACTGTATTTAGAGAGTTTGTGGCTGAGGTTTCCTTTGTGAAAGTGCAATAACTAAAGAGTCTAGCTTGTCTGCTCCACATGCTGCTTGACCATGCACTGGGCCTCCTGCATGGTGGCCTAACCGTAGGTGAAGTCCCTTCAAAGTTTATTGTACAACACATGCTGGAAAGAAATTATCCTGGGAACACTGTCCAAAGTCTACGCCGGCAGAGACACACAAGCGTACCAGTCCACCTTCTTCTCTTCCAGGGTTTACTGCATAATGGTGAGTGCACTTTTGACCAGAATGTCCAATAATTCCACTAATGGGAATGACAAAAGTGGGAAATAAATCCTGTGTTTCCCTGATGTTCAAGAGGTTTTCTCTGGTGAAAGAGCTTTTGAGTAAGCACACAAAACAAGACAAAACAACATGCACCAACACACAAAGGAAGCCATCCATGGCACCATTGGCAGCCTTGGCTGTATTCTCAACCTGCCCTGCGACTAAAATCATTAAAAAACAGGCTGTTGACTATGTAGAAAACTACAAGCACCTTTGGACAGTCATAGATTCTAAACTGACCTGACTGACTGTGAGTCAGTGTGGTACATCAACGTTTGTTTTGTCTGAGAAAACTGCATTCATAAAACTATGTGACCATCTTTTATCAGGCTTTCATTGAATTAGTCTTGTTTTTTTCTTATAGGCAAGTCTCAACTCAACCTGTTAGTTCTTTACTTCTCTGTTCTTCAAGACTGCTCCCATGCCCTACATAGCAAATTCCAGTTCTTAGGTGGCCTAGGTGGAGAAGAAAATGATACAAAAACACTTTTGTACATACAGCTATTTCATCACTTAACAAAGCTAGCATAAGATGATGCACTTTATTCAGGTGTGTGTGTGTGTGTTTGTAGCAGAAATTTGTCATGACCTTTTTAGGAGTTCTTATATTTTGTTATGACTTTAGATACTATTTTGACAATGTTTTAATGTGTTTTATTTTTATTTCTTTTTGATCTTTTTGCTGTGAAGCTTTGTTTTGGATTGCTGTATTTCCTGTCTGCAAAAGAAGTTTAACCATGGGCAGTAACAAAGAAACCTTGAACCTGACCTTGACCACCATTCCTGTGCCCACAAAAACAAGACCAGCCTGTCTCAATGACTACCGCTTAGTGGTACTAATCTCTGTAGTGATTAGGTGTTTTGAAAGGCTGGTAAAGAATTACATGTATCCCTCACTACCCAGCACGCTGCAGTTTGCCTATAGCCAATCAGTGGGAGACACCATAGTACATATTCTTCACACTGCCATTTCCCATCTGGACAAGGGAGGGAGCTAGGTGAGGCTGCAGTTCCTTCACTACAGTTCAACATTTAACACGACTGTACATACATAATTCTGTGGCCACTTTCAATGCCCACGTCATCATCAAGTTTGCTGACAAAGCTGTGGTGGGCTTGATCACAGATAACAATGAAAAGTCCTACTTAAAGGAGGTTTTTTACCTATTTATTGTGTAAATTATTACTAAAGTTAACATTTTTATTCACTATTTTTCTTTTTTTATTCTTGTTCTACTTCATAATTATTTTAACTACACAATAGAAGGAGCTAACAAAAACAGTTATTGTACATTTCAGTATCATTATACCCTGTATCATTATATGTGACAAATAGAATTGAACTTGAACTTGGAGATGGAGCTGACTCTTTGCTGAAGACATCATAAAAGACACATAAAAGGTATTAAGTTTACTGGCACATGATGTAAGCACTCCAGCTTTTGTAGCCAGGCTCTGGATCACCTGCCATGTCTTTGGTGTTGTTGTTGATGTCTCTCTCCAGTCTCTCCTGATGCCTCCACTTTGATTCACTGATGCCAGCCTTCAGCCTTTCTGATGTATGATTTCACTGATGGTGTTCCTGAAGATTGATGTGGATCTCCTAGGTCATGGCATCTCTGAACATGTGCCAGTTTGTGCTGACAAAGTAGTATTGTAGGGCTGCTGTAGCTTCTTCTGTCCACACAAATTTAGTTATTTCTTGATGGTTTGTGTTATGTATTGAAGATAACAATATAATTTTTGCATATATAATATATATATAATTTTTTTTGTATGTATAAAAAGGCTAAGGGCAATATTTTATGTTAACTGTTAAAACGGATTAGCAGAGTGATATACTTGTGGGTTCAGTAAAAGGTCCAGAAAAAGAGCAGTCCCTGGTCCATGTTATTATTTCATAGCTGTTAATGTAAGTGAAAAAAGGGTTAGTACCCAGTTTGACCCAATTAATAGTAAGCAGGGATTAAGTTGCGATTTTATTTGGTTTCTTGAGAAATTAAGAAGTTCTTAGTCTCATCTTATTTCTTTTGTACTCTCAGGTTCTTTTATATTATATATACTGTCATATTTTTTATTATGATATATGCCCAGGTGCTATTCTATATAATTCTGTACTCTCTCTCTAAGTTCTACTCTGTGTTCCCAAATTCCATTCTATATTACTCTGTGTTCCTAAAATCCATTCTACACAATGTAGAATGGTACTTCAATTTCAATATATTCATATTGCTCCTTATATACTTATTATGGACTGTTCTATATAATCAAATTTGATACTTTGAATTTGCTTGTCTTTAGGGATCCAAGCAGCAGCTGCAGGAGTCCCAATATTTTTGTTCTCATTGTTTTTCTTTCACTCTGCTAAAAGTGTTTGTGCAGGAAAATCTATTTGACAGAAATTCAAGAAAATTGGCAAGTGGGTTTCAAATCACACCCACTACTGACACTCAACTTAACCTTAACCCTAACCCAGAACTCAAAATGGCACTATATTAAAAAACGATGTTTTCAAAATAAGCTAAAAACAGCTTGTGTCTAGCGTCAAGATTCTTCCTATCTTTTAATCTCTCAATTCACCTGCATCTTTGCTTGAATGGTCTTTTGCTACGAAAATGTCAAATCTTTTGGCTTTTTCTCATTTTCTTAGAATCCAGTTTTTAAGAATTCATCAGAAAATTGTGATCTATAGATTTATAGATTTGTAATAGATTTATATAAAAAATAGGTCAGTTTAAAAACTAACTAACTAATAACTAAAGACCTAAAATTTGACACACATCTCCAGAAGTTCTTATGAAGCATATTTATTAAAGTGCATTGCACTTTACTTCTAGGGGGGGCACAACTGCGAAAGTTTATATCGCGTGATTGAATGCATGGATTTGTGCAAAATCCGGTTTCCATGATCTAGGGTCATTACTCACTCAGTACATAAAGTTTAGTAATGACTGATTACAGAGGACTTCAAAAAATAAAACAAAACACCTGTGCATCCTTTACAGATGAAATTTTTCAGTGCATCCACTGATGCATGACTTAAGCTTGCCTATAAGTCTATATTTAGCAAAATAAGCAAACTCAATTAACATCTATAGTTGCACTCAAAATCATTCAACCCCCATTGCAAATTAGCTGTACTGGCAAAATTTACAAATTCTCAGCTGTGTTCAATGAATAACTCAAACAAAAACTATTTAAATTGGTCAACGCAACTAATATTACAGACAGTTTCTCCAAATTCAACACAATATAGTACTTCAGTATCAAAATTAGTCAGCTCCCTCTTGACAAGCATCTTTAGTACTTACTAGAGCACTCCTTTGCTGCAAACTCGACACATAGCTAGACAGCAGGTTCTGACAGCATTTCTGAGGATTCTTAGCCCATTCCTCATGGGCAATAGCCTCTAGCTCTCTAATATTACTGGATTTGTGTGCTGCAACTACCTTCTTCAAATCCCACCAGAGATTTTCTATGGGATTCAAGTCAGGTGACTGTGATGGCCACTCTAGTATCTTCCACGACTTTTTCTGAAGCCAAGCTTCAGCTTCCTCACAGACTCCATGACATTTTCTCTTGGGATTTCCTGATACCTGATTGAATCTGTCCTGCCCTCCAAACACTGCAGTTCTTCAGTGCCAGAAGAAGCAAAGCAACCCCAGAGCATCGCTGTGCCACTGTCATGCTTCACTGTAGGCAGGGTGTTCTTTTCATCGACTCATCGACGACTCATTCTTCCTCCACCAGACATCCTGCTGATCCGTAGGCTCAAAAAGTTCCAGTTTTGTGTCATTGCTCCATAGAACAGAATCACAAAGCATCTGTGGCTTATTTATATGATTTCAAGTGTATTGGGGCCAACTTGTCTTGCGCTTTTTGGTCAGTCATGGTGTGCGTCTTGGAGTTTGAGCAATGTTTAGCATGCACCTTACTGTAGAAAGTGAAACCTCAGTGCCTACTGCCACCACGTCTTGCCGCACGTGTTCTGCAGTCAGTCGAGGGTCTTTGGCCACCTGCATCCTCAGAAAACTTTGAACTTGCTGTGCTTCTATGCTTACCAACAGTATCTCTGTGAACATTCAGTGCCCTTGCTGACTTTTGTAGACTTTCCTTGTTTGTGTAAAGCAATGACCTGCGCTATTATCTTTTTGGATAATTCTCTTGATTTTAATATTTATAACATGCAGCCCAACATAACTGTGACCTTACCCCTTGCCAGTCTGGGTATTTGATCTGTTCTATGTCAAACGTGCCTGGTGCAACTAATAAGGCACTTGATTAGTTGCATAAGATGTACTTGAGACAATACCTGATCTACAAATGAGTGCTCTTATGAGGGATTCTATTCAGGGGGTTGACTAATTTTGAGACTGCAGTAGTCACTAAAAGTGCTAAATTGTGTTGAATTTGGAGAAACTACCATACTATATTACTACTGTAATATTTGTTGTGTTGAGCTATTTAAATTGTTAGTGTTTGATTTGTTTACTGAACACAGCTGAAAGTTTGTAAATTTTGCCAGTACACCTAATTTGCAATGAGCGTTAAATAATTTTGAGTTGACTCAGATGCTACCAAAATTGGCACATTGGATTCTAAATATCAAGTGTTTCATATAATGTTCAAATTGGTCCAACAACGAGTCTGCAGTAATATTCAGTATATTGCTGTATTTGTCAGTATTTTCTATTTCATCATTTTTTTCAATTTTCAACAAATTTTGCAAAATATTTAAAAATATATCAGAAACTAGCTGAATGGGGTGTGATTTTTTTAAAAATAATTTTACCACCAATATCTTGACTGTGAGGGTTAGGGTTAGGGTAAGTTAAAAAAAACAAAAACAAAACAAAAATACCTGTTATGCATATATGGTATCATTGCCTCAAGTCGTAAAAGGCAGTGTGAAAAGCCTTCTCTGGGGATACAAAAGTCCAGGGTTTGACTCCCCATATGGTCAAAGTTCAGGTTTCCAGTGATGTGGCAATTCATACACATGCTGGGTTTTCAAGTGCTTGTTGTGGTCACGTCATATGGTGGTTGAGGATATTTTTCCATTTAATTTTCTTCTATTCTTTCAACTTCCGTTGTATATTCTATTCTATTTACAAATTAGAGTCCATGTATATGTATATATTGTATATTCTCAAGTTCTATTCTAAATTATTCTATTCTCTTCTCTGTTCCGATCTATAAATGTCATATTCCCCATTTTCTTTTTACATTATATGATACTGCATTCCATATTTACAAATTGTATTCTATATTTTCAAGTTTCATTCTGTATTCCAAAGTTTGCACATTGTGTATGTGTGTGTTTACCCTTTGCTGTAGCTGTCTCTCCGTCAGCATGAGCCATTTTCTGCATTGCTGTAGCTGCAACACAGACAGGCATGCTGAGCTTCTGGCCCAACACAGAGACGGACAGATCCACTTTTGACACATCCCTCAACACCCGAGGGACAAGATACCATCTGCGCACACACACACAAGATGGCACTATTATAAATACATAGTATTCCATAAGGTATTGACTAGAACATGTAGTGCTGATCCCTGCTGTAATTGTTCCTTTTGCATTTTTTTGTTGATTTACATTTGCTCCATGTATGGTTTAACACTTGTCCACAAATAGAAGCAGTGAATATTTAATTGTTATTAAACGTTAAATCCAACATTTTATCATTCTATCCCTCTATGCACAGTTGATGAGCATGCAAAACTGCATGCATTTTTAAACATAAATGGAGTATGTGATGGTTAAGATCTAATAACAATGAATGTCTAATTCTAAATGCTTTTGTTTTGCTCATCACTTCCGGAATGGGGAATGTCAAAGGCATTTATGGCAATCTTCCCCTAGACTTCTATGTTGTTGCTCAGTAATAATAATACTGTACTGCATAATATTAGAATACCTACACAGTAGTTAAAAATACCTACAGTAGCCTATAAACCCTTGTTAAGATCCTGAATTGTTATTCCCCAACTTCACATCATGTCCCCATGTACCTGCATGTACACTATCTTTTGGTACATACTGTACTGGTACACTGTTCCACATAATTACAATGTAAATTGGGAAGAATTGCAATTTATTTCTGACTGTAATCTAAATAGTTACTTTTTTTTGTTATTTATTTTTAAAAATACCTGAATATGTTAATGCAGCCTACTTTATGTAGGAAACTACAAAAGTTACATACACACATTAAGATATGATTACAATAATATCATCAGGACAAAGTAGGCTATGCACATTGATCAAAAATGGGGATAAACTAATCATATTAAAAAAAAAAAACACATACAGAATACATTGCATTTAAGCAACAAAAGCATAAACAATCCTGCATGTTCATAAAAAAAAGAACAGTAAATAGTTACATTCCTTCTTTGTCTCACTACTTCTGTCTGGAGGCACAGTGCCGTTTATAGCTTCAGTGGAACTTTGGCTTCATGCTACAATACAGTGTCCAACAAAGCTCTGCAGTGTTTGTGCATGCCTGTTTTTTTACCTGTCAAAGGCAGCAACATTGTCAGCCAGCGTTTTTTGCTCATCAGCTCCTGAGCGGTAATAGTCATACACAGCTTTCGGAAGAACTTTCCTAGCTTCCTCCTCAAAGTCCGACACACACACACGCTGTCCTGACATTGCTTACAGTTTGCCACTTTGGCACAGTGCAGTGAGCTGTGATAAGCCCAGCTGCTGTAATCATTAACCTGCCGGAGGCTTCATCATGCATGAGCCTCTTCTTCTTAATCAGAACTGCAGAGGGGATTTCCACTCAGTTTACACAAGATAAAGATATGTTGTGAGGGCCAGAACAAAGCCAGAGGAGTGTGGTCATCATGGACTCTGAACACACAGGTAGGTTAAGGTGGTTCACACTGTCACAAGGCTGCCTGTGTGGTGTCTTAGTAAAAGTACTCATGTATTCATTCATAAAAAGCAGAATCAAATTTAAGATGCAGCACCAAATGGTGATTATTTTGCATTAATTTGACATCAGTGTTTATTGTGTTTTAATTGTTGTTAACAGTCACAGTGCAACTGCTCCAAGAGCACCTTTGTCAATCACCACTTTGCACAGAATGATGTATGTAAATATGCTAACCATGCCAACTGCATACTTAATATAGATTTTTAAAATCAATTTTATGTTTACCCTAAATGACTTTGTTAGCGCAATACTTTGGTCTAGAGCAGTGTTACCCAACCTGGGGGTAAGGTCCAAGGGGTATTTTTATGATGAAACATGGGGCCGCTAAACATCCTAAAAATTAAACAATAAGTTGGAATAAATAAATCGTATAAGGAACTAATGTAATTTGAGACGAGCAGACACTGTTTCATATCAAAACAGAGTAGGGTTTTCAAAAACTTGATCTTTTCATTCTGGTAACATTAGGAGAGCTGCTTGAACGCTCATGAAAATAATATCATGCTGCTTGTACATGCAGTAACTACGGATTTAAGCTTGTACATTTTTGGCTATTTGGAAGATTTTCATTGTTAAATAAGACACTAAACACTTCTCAGTTCCATGTTTATTTGGCATCCAACAAAATCCAATAAAAGCTTTAAGAATGAATATTTTGCACCATCACCAAGAACAGAATTTCTCCCACTAAAAATGTAAAACTAGAAGGTCAAGATTAATAAAATGCAAGTATTAGGGCTGGGGAGTGAATGACAGGCAAGTCAAAAAATGCTGAAATCTACTCATTTAGAGTTCTGTCTAAAGGAGGCCTGAAGATCAGAAGGTTACAAAATACAACACAGACTAAAATGCACATCAAAGGAAAAGTATCAGACAGGTTCTACCTCATCTAAGTGACTTCACCTTTCAGTGTGCTTTTTAAGCTCACAATTGAGCAATCCAAAACTATTTCACATGACGGGACATCTTACTTTTATCCACAAAAGCACAAAGAACCTTCCTGAGAAAACAACTCCACTTAATCTTTTATTCTGGGAAATGTGACAACTCTTCAGAGGCGTATCAAAGTCTTAACTGTTCAAAGTACAGTTTGATTACAGTTTTCCACTTTAATTTCGTTTCATTTCAGGTGGGTGTCCCTGTAGCCTTAAGAATCCTGTTAAACCTTTGTTCTAATCATTCCTGGCCAACCGTGTCACCCACTGGCCAACACCACTGGGGATAAGACTTGAGAAAAAAGTGTGGCCATCTGTCGGCCGCATGATCTGAGCTTTAGCCCTGGTGAAGTCCCACCCACAACATGTCAGCTGTGTGCTTCCAAGGGAAACGGCTCACTTCCTGATTCATCCTGCTCTTAGGTGGAGTTTGTTTGCCTCAACAGGATGCAGCGATATTTATGGGTACAACTTGAAGTGAGCTATTGCAGGTGAGGGGGGGAAGGTATTTCTACGTTGTGGGTGAGGAGGCCTTGCCTTCCTTCCCCCCTCCCCCATTCAGCGCTGCTTTGCCTGGTCAAACCCCAGAAAGGAAGGCTGATCAGCAGGCCCACTAAGCATTGTTAGCCCGATCGCTGATGGTTGAGGGAATGTGATTGCAGCAGTGCTACGAGGTTGCTGCCCCGGTTTGGGTTCCCAGGAGTTTGGGAGGGCAGACTAAGCATCTGCTTCCCATTTCCTCCCCCCGGGGTGGCACGGTGCTGCTGTTTCAACACCCCAGACCCGCTGGACTCTGGTGGATCTCCAAGCCTTTGCTGGACCAAAGATATGAAGCAGCATAGCATTCACACCCAGGCAGTCCAACCCTCATACAGCTGTGCTAGGTTGTCCATGTTGGTAGCTTCCTTGATGACTAAGTCCACCTGCAACGAAACAGCAGGACACCAGTTCAAGAAACATGTTCTACAACCCCTGTCTTATTTTCAGCTCATTCACCTGATCTTCTTTTTTGTACAGTGCAGCATTCTGCTGCATTTGAGAATTACAGTGTGCTAATGACAAAAATGATGAGTGACAGTGAGTCAAGACACAGAGGTTGACAAAATGTGCAGATTTCCTCTGATACAATCATTAGAAAATAGCAATATTCAAAAAACTATGGTAGCAGCATCTCCTTTTTAGGCATCCATGACCATCATTTTCTGTCAAATGAAAATGACAGTAAAATTAGCAGTTGGTAATTAATGTTAATTCTCAGTAATCACTCAAATCACTCAAAACCAGTAAAATTCTTCCAGTTAGACCTTTTTTCATATCAACCATTTAAGCCCATTAACATTTGGAGTAATTATATGAGTAATTCGGACCAAGTAGCTCATGAAAAATAAGGTGTATCAAGAAGTAGGCTACAGCTTTTGAATAAATATGTATCTGGGCCCACTTGGGTCCCTTTTACACTCGTCATTTCAAGCATTTTGTATGACACCTTAATTTGCTCTTACACTTATTTACATATACTTTATCTTCTGCATTTATGAACTAAGAGTGAACTAAAAGGTTTATCATCTACACAAGCTCTAGCTCACACCGCTTTCACATCCATACAGATCGATGTGCTCACCCACACAAATCATTCATTGAATGAATTGACCAGGGATCAGATAAACTTTACAAGCTGCAACCTATGATTGATTACATACGTATAAATTGCTGCATCTGAGGAATTTTTGTAACTTTACTACTAGCCGATCCACCTTCCTGCATGTTTGGTGCATCAGATTAAGTACTGGCAGATTCCCAATAAGAAGCTGATTGAGCTTGGTGTCAAAAAAAAAAAAAAAAAAAAACTTGAACAGCAATGTCACTATTTTTAAATGGAGCACTTACGATGGATTAGTTCCTTTCAAATCTCACTGCTGCACTTTTGGAGTATATCTTTTTAATATGTGCAGTAAAACACAGGCTTATCATACTCTAGAGGATAAGCTAAAGGCTACTGGGCAATAATAATTAGAATGAGGAAAAAAAAAAAAAAAACATTTCATAAAATATAAAAAGGGTATATAATATACAGTTAGAGTGAGAAAAAAAAAGTAAATGTGTATGTGAGACGGCCAACGTGAACACTGTTACTCCATTTACTCTATAGATGTCTTGAAATGAGAAAGGATATGGCTTAAATCTAGTGTGACTGTTACCTGCTCAGTAACACTCAGCCTCCTGTTGGGATCAATGTCTCTGCCCTCCAGCTTGGCTTTCACTCTCTTCCACACGCTGACTGCGTATGAGTTTCTCTCCTGGACAGCTGCAACATAGCACATAGCAAGTTCAGAGCAGTGCAGTGTGATTTTACCACAATCAATATTACATGTTAAATCATGATGCTCTTCATTCATTCCCAAGTATGAAAGTGATCCCAGGTTCAAACACATCATACCAGAGTTATAGGCAAAGGCACAGGTCCACAAAACATTTGCTCCAACCCAACCATCCCTAACCCTACATTTCTGTAGGAGTCTAGGCAAAGCCACTGAGAAGTTATGTATCTGTTAAGTTAACTAATGTCCTGTGTTTGTTCTATTTTAAGGTACTGTGATGTTTTTTACACATGTAACAGGTATTGCTATGTGGTGCGCTACTTTTATGTATTATAATGCATTTATATAGCAGAAGAGGTAAATAATAAGAGTAACATTATTGTGAAAAGAGCAATGAACATTACCTCGTCCTGTTTTGGGGTCTCGTGCAGCCCTCTTGGGGCTGGGGTTGAGGCCTTTGCTGTTCATAAGCAGAGTGCTTGGTGGAGTATCAGTGGGGGTTCCCAGGTGGCGTGGGAGAGCCTTGCGTGCATTCTGAGACATCGAGTCTGGCTGGGTCTTCATCCCACTGCATCTAACAGCTGAAATCAAACCACATGTCAAATGCAAAAACAACACACTTTCCTAAGAATTATATAGATGAAATGAATATCAACTATATTTATGTATGCTGTGTAAACTTGAAGCGTGGCTATAAAAACCAAATATTTCCAGGAATTATGGAGCCAAATGAATTAACTAAGGAACTTAATAAGACAGAGTCACTTTTTGTGTATTCTTGAATAATCTACAGAAGACATGCAGAGAGTGCCACTCTCCACAGCAAATAATCTGCTGAGTGTTTGATGATTGTTTCTTTCTGCTCTAGAATGTAACCACCATGAAAGCAATTTAAATTGTGTCTCTTGCTTACTCACGTCAATCTATTGATTGTCAGTTCCACTCCCTCTATAAATACATAGTTTTTGCAGTATGTATTTGTATGTGTGTCTAATCAAATAGTAGCTGAAGGAATAGGTGATCAGAGACCTTTATTTTGAAGCAAGCTTGTATTAGAGACAGAACTAACTGACAAGCACTGCAAGCACTGTAGCAGAACTGAAGAGAGGAAAGAGACTCATCAAAACCATTCTGATTCCTTAAGAATCATTCTGGTTCAGGGTAACAAGTAACAAGTTATGTTACAATCCGTTTACATATTGGCTACAAAAAAAAACTAAGACTAAAACTAATTGTAGTCATCTACTTCTGCTTTAAGTTTTTAAAAATGAATGCTGAATGCTGCTTTCATTTTCAATTATTTAATTGATTGAATTGATGGATATTCAAAAAAATTTACAAAAAAAACAAATAAAAAAAACTTTTATCGGGAAGTTTCATTTACAGTGTTACCTTATTTGAAAAAAAGTCCCAGATATGGTTGCATATGTGTCAGCACCCATTCTTTGCAATGTTTCTCAACAGTGGGCTTGTCAATTCCTTTGGGGAAGGAGTCTATGTGGCAGAGGGAGAGTGAGCCTCCTGCATGTAAAGACTGCTTTTAATGAATAAATAACTTACTAAATTGCAATGCGAAAACTTTCATATAACGATATAGTAATCTGCAGTATCGCACATTAATTGATATTTGAATAAAATCAAGTATATTGAAGACATTCCCTAGCCCTACATTGTAGGATCCATACGGTCTGTATTAAATCAGTGAATTATGTTCAGCACAGCAAATATCACCCTTAGAGTCCTTAACCTTCAGAAAGTACCGCGTATGTAGTCCTTGGCTCAGCTGGTTCCACAAGGGATTTTACAAATGTATAAAAATTATTATCACTGCAATCTTTTGATACTGAAGACAGCTGCTTTTCTAAGCTGCAAAGGAGGCTGTAGTGTCTTTACAGACCTCAAAAGGTAAGGGGATATGTAAAATTGTGGTTATCCTGTCCTCTTAGTCCATACCTGCTGCAAAGCTGGTCTGTGCTGCAGAAGCAGGGCTGGCACATTCACTGTCTCTGTCCGTCACAAGTGGGGAGGCAAAGCCCACCAGGCCATTATACACACTGTAGTGATGCACACACAGATGATTAATACAGGACTTGTAAGTAAGGACTTTAAATGTGTTTGTGAGAGCATACTTGCAAGTACCTCTGGCTCTGGGAGTGCAACTCCTTCAGTATAGCAGGAATCTCATCCAGCAGTTCAAGATGCTCCTGGTTGCGAGGCTGCCCGCTGGCCTGGATCACAGTGAATAAGACCAACTGGATGTTGTCCTGCCATGCTTTGTACTCTAGCAGGAAGTGACGTACACTGCCCTCATATGCCACCTCTTCACCATCCACCAAAGCTGCCTCTTCATCCTGTATGACAGATTTAAAACAAAGAAATTTAGATTCATTGTTAAGGATAGCAATAAACTGCCCTCTGCTGGATCATATCTTTCTGTGAAATTGCTTAGGCGGAATTCGAGTTGCTTTAACTGCTAACTCCATCTCTGGAACTTGCACCTGTTTGCCTTGTAGCAAAGTAGTCTACTTGCAGTTGGGAGTGAGGCAGAGGGAACATGCAGCCCTAATGTTAGGTAGACTAGATGGTTTAAACTTTAACATTACTTTTCGCACTTTTTCTGCATACACCACATAAAGAACCTCAGACAATTTTAGACACATTTTGCAATCATGTCCATGTGTGAAAGGACTGGGCCTTGAGTGTACCTTAGCCATGGCTCTCAGCAGGTGTTTGACATCAGCCAATTGGCGGTTGTGGTTGGAAAGAACGGTCTTAATGGAGTCAATCAGGAGCTGCAGGGTTTCTCCACAGGACTCTAGTTGCTGTTCCTGCTCCTCCTGGGTTCTCCGCTCAACACGAAGCTCCTCCTCCAGTTGTCTCTGGGCACAGTTCAGCCAATCAGGACTGCCTATGGGCAAGTCCAGTACTGGACTCTGCAGTGATCAAGAAAGAGCTTAAAAAGGTACCCTCTGAAGTTTCTGATCCCTAGTAGGAGCTGACATAGCTGATCTTAAGGATTGGACACCTGTTTAGTTTGTATCCTGCAGGAATTATGCACACATTCAACACAATAAAAATTCTTGACAATTATTTCACACTACTCAACTGACCTACAGAAGGCAGTAACATTGCAAGATGTGCCAGAAAAGGCAGGGAAGAATGAGAATGCAAGCTAGTAAACATGGTTGTAAACAATGTGCCTTTAATTATATATATATCTATATATCTATATATCTATATATCTATATATATCTATATATATCTATATATATATATATATATATATATCTATCTATCTATCTATCTATCTATCTATCTATCTATCTATCTATCTATCTATCTATCTATCTATCTATCTATCTATCTATCTATCTATCTATCTATATATATGCGCATAAATGTTTTGGGGAAGGAAATTCATGTTTGCTGGATCTAAAGAAACCAATGACTTGTTTTCAAAACCTGGTGTCATATGCTAATTCAATTGCAAAAAGGACTCAGAGAATCATTCAAATTATTTTTTTACAGCCAAAAAGCAGAGCAGGAAGTACTGAAATGTAGGGATCATCAGACACAAAGGACTTATTAAGGACTTATTAGTATAATTAATCTAAAAAGTAACATGAAAATCCATGAACATGTTACAACTTCTAATGCAGTTGAAAAGTTAGGATTTTTGACAGGAATATATACCATGGACATCAAACCCACCAGTCTATGCAGTAGTTGGAGCTCCAGTGGAGACACTGTGCTGCTAAACTGGGCAGCATAGGAACAGGTTTGCTGGCAGCGCTTCAGCAGCTCAAACAGAGCTGCATCCATATTGAGAGCTTCAGGGGATCGTGTCCGAAGGCCTTCAAAGTTCAGGATTGTAGTGCACAAGAATGTAACCTGGAGAAAGACAGCAAGCAAACGTGGTGTATCAAGTGCTGTGACTTGCGTCTTACAAATGTGCCCCTAATAATCATCAAGGCAGTGGTGTTACCTGGCTGGTGCGCTGGTTCTCTCGCACAACCATAGAGCGTCTTTCCCTGATAGTCATCTCGAAGTCCTGCAGGACTGGGGCCAGCGCTGGATTGGCTCCACCAGCCCACTTCAGACGCTGCTCGATGCTAGCCTCTAGTGACACCAGCTTCTCCTGAAGACATCAGCAGTCAAACAACACAGGATATGGCCTTCTGTTCTCTGAATATTTCATTTGGAGTTTTTCAGTCAAATCATAATCACTTCAGGCCAAGAAAATAAACAAATAATTAATTAAATGGAATTATTTTCTACATCATTTTTTCCAAGCAGTGTAGTTTAAGATTCAAACAGCAAGTAGTGCTTCATGTTGTGAAATAAAACAAAAACAGAATGGATCATTTAACTGAATAAATACTGGCTACAATTCTGGTCCTGACAGAGCAACCTGCACAACATAATTTAAATTAATCCAGCACTGTTATGCACAGTCTTGCTAGCTATATTGTGGCATCTTACCACCACATATTGATGAGTGGAATAGTGTGAAATCACTGGCAAGACTATACATTATATATTGTGTGACCTGCATGCACCCCTGAACTTTTAAGCACTCAATACTGGTTCTGTATCATTTGAGGCAGCAAAAGCTGAGGGTGTACAATAACCTTTAAATGTAAACCTGCCTCAGTAAAACACATGATCAACTGTGGCATTTATGTGAACCATCCAAAAACTCCAGTGTAGCCCCTGTTTCTCAGCATGAAAAGCTCTCATTGATGGATTAGTTTATAGTATATGGATTAAACACAGAATGGTGTATGGAGTGTGACGCTGACCTGAATGGCGACTATGGCTCCCTCATCCTGGCTCAGCTTGTACAGCTTCTTCTTCATATTGCTGAGGATGACAGAGCGAGGGGGAATGCTGACACTTAGAGGCTGATTATTGGAGCCCAGAACATCCTCATGCTGCCACTAGAAGCGGACACACACAAAAACACAATAATTATTCTCTAGTCTGTCACCTGTATTATATGCCCGACCTCAATACTAACCAAACTTGAAAGGATAGCTCACAAGTCAGTCATGTCGTAAGTACAGTGCATGTATTATTATCACGTACATAATGTTTGTCAGGATTATTTGAACAGACTCAGTGTTATAAATGAACCCCAAATTTGACTAATTGATTAAACTGCTCATAAATGTGTTGCACCACCTCCCCCCAAAAAAAGAAAAAAACATTTTCATTTCAAACATATAAAGAAGATTAAGAGTGAGAGAGAAAATGTGAAAATAAATGCTCTACTCAAGAACAAACTATTGTTTCCCAATAGTTTGTTCTTGAGTGTTCTTGAGATATTTTGTTCAGGAGTGTATACTGTGGATCTTGAAAATGTTGCCAGTCAATCACAAAGCTGACATATAGAGACAGACAAGCACTCACACTCACACCTTAGGGCAATTCAACTTTTTTACCACTACTTTGATGCTGAAATTCTTTGATTTTTGTGTTGGTATTCTTGTTCATCCGTAGTTTCTACCAAGGGGACTCAACAGCCTTGTATGTATTGAATCTGCCAGTTTCTTTATTCCTCCACTACCTATTTTGGCAGAAGCAGTCTCCACAGCCTCCCAGATGCTGTTCAAAGCTTTGCCCTTCTTTCCACTAACAGCATATCTCACACTTGAAGTTTTTAATAGGCTGCAAGTCAGGTGACCAAGGGGTGAGGCAAGTCAAACTTCAAACATCTTTAAAAGACTTTGGTGGCTAAGCAGTGGAGTGAATGAAGTTTGAATGCGTGACGATGGAGGATACTTCTGCATAAATATCATGGTTCTCTTGAAGATTGCAGACCATTTGTGAAGTAAAGCTGTGGCCTGTCTTCTCAGACTGATGAAGCACTTAAATGACTATTTCAATTGTTTTTATCCTTATGAAAGGCATTTTATAATTTCTGCCTTTTCAGGATGTGTAAGGTCTCCTTGTTGGCCCATTTTACCTACAGTTGCCTATGCATATGTGAACATAAAAGACACACCCTTTCTCACTCAAGCAATTAGATCACCATCATCAATTAGATTCAAATGAAGGTTCAAGTTTATTGGTTTGAGAATTTTATATTTTTATATTTTATATTTAGTTTTTTTCAGAATATGGATTTGCCATGCCCCCACAAACACGCTGTTTGACAAAAACTAAAAAGCTTTGCAATTTAACTTCACTCATGTCTTTAGATTCTACAGTCTGAAATTTGAAGACAATCTGACCAAATCTTTAGGAGGAGTTCGTTCAAGAATGAGGACTGGAACTGATATCAACTGAAGGCGTTCACAACATCCAAACCAAGTTTGAGGTGAATGTGGTCAACCCCCTAGGAGGAGATTATCATAATTGTAAAACATGACATTTCCTGTTGTCAACAGGTGGTGCTATACCCATAACTGAATATCGCAGCATAAATTTCTTCAGGCCTGGACTACAATCAAACGTGTGAAATTTGAGCCTGATCCAACAATGTATGGTTGAGTTAGACCCACTCCCTGTTTCCTTGGCGAAACATCGAAATTCGCCATACTGACGGCCACGCCCTTTGATGAAAAGTTAAAAGCTTCAGCAATTTAACTTAAGGTCGTCCCATGTCTCTAGATCGTACAGTCCAAATTTGAAGACGATCCGATCAAAGTTCTAGGAGGAGTTTGTTCAAATACGAGGCCTAGAAATGGACAAAATCGAGCCAAAATTGGACTTTTGATTCGAAATGTCAGACTTCCTGTTGGAGTTAGACCATGGCTCCAAGAGACTTTTTTTGTGCATCCTGGCATGTTATATAAGCCCTCGAAATTTCATACGCGTAGGTGAAACCCATAAAATATATTTTACACCAGACTTTGGGGGGGGGTGCACAAAATTTCATGAGTTTGAGCACTTTCAGGCCGTCTACAATGCGATTCACTTAGGAAAAATAATAAGCATTTAAATTACAATAGGGCCTTGCACCGCCTTTGGTGCTCGGGCCCTAATAAACCTGCTTTGAGTGTCATTCCAGCTTATCAGAAACATTCACACACACTTCTGTATGTACCTGAAACATGGCAATGTGCAGCTGGCTTCTCTGCAGGCTGGCTTTGGCAGCCTCCAGGTTGGCATCCAGTCTCTTCAGCAAATCCATTTTTTTCCAGGCTGTGTCGTAGGAGGAGGCCAGCACTGTGGCTCTGTTCAGCAGCAGCTGGGAGACCCTGCCTGATGCCAAGCTCTGATCCACTGCTTTCTTACAAAGTTCATCCAAAGACACCTTCAAAGCAAGAACAGACAGTGGTTTAGGGAACAATACGACATAAATAATAAACATACGAAAAAAGCAAAATTTCAATTAACTACACAGATGCTACCTTGACAATGTCACGACAAACAATTGTAAGTGTAAATAAAAATATTCAGTATCAACAACTGATCACCAAAAGCATAACCAGACACCTGTTGTACCTTGCTCTCTGCACCAAAATCTTTCGCTTCCACCTGTGCAACAACGTCCAGGCCAAGGGCAGACAGGGTGCTGCAGAGGGCCAAACCAAGGGCCTGGCTGGGCAGACCCATAAGCATTTGTCGAACAAATTCTGCTGTGAAGGCCTTGATGGGGCGGATCATCTGTTCCTCACTGACCACTGTCACACCTGACCCTGTCGCACTCGGCCGCCGATATAGCAGCTTCCCCATACCAACAGGGCCATTTGTTGTTAATAGGTCCTCAGCAGGGGGGCTGGTACCTGAACACACAACAGACAGAAGGCTAAAAAAATTAACTTAAGGCTGAAGAAACGTGATTTCTCAACAACTATATGGCAATGAAGAGCTCTTACCAGACAGAGTCTGCGCAAAAGAGGCACACATCCTGAAGAAATCCCTGATGGTTTGGAGTCTTTTGAGGAAGAATACCTCTTCCATTAGCTGCCGTTTGTTCAGACTGTCAAAAAAGTGGAGCTGTGTAGCCCGAGACTCCCTCAGAACATCCACCTTTCTCCAGGCCGTTGGCACCTCCACAGAACTCAGCTGAAAATAATGAGAAGCAGAGAGAAATAGGGTGAGGAGTTTACCTTTTTTATGATCATCACAGTATGACAGCAATCAATGAAACCTGAGGGAAATCTATTTGTCCAGTTTGGAAGCATTATCGATTGTAAATCAATGTAATCTGTTTTGGTGCAAATGAAAGTGACATCAGGTGCCCTGGAGGGGTAACAACAATAAACCTCAGAGAAAAGGGAATGGTTTTGCAATTGGTGGCCACAGACAGTTTCTCTCTCATCATTTCAACTGATTCGTCTCTAATTTTGCATTTTGCAAGTGCCACTGTCACCATTGGTAGCATGAGGTGGTACTTGTAGCGCATTCAGGTTGTACAGGTAGTCCAGCTCCTCCAGAATGGCACATCCATATGTGCTGTTGCAAGGTTTACTGTATCTCACAGTCCCAAACAGTGAATTTCCCCCCTATGGGACTAATAAAGGCTGGCTCTCTAATCTAAAACGCATGGAGGAGATACCAGGAAACACACCACTACACGAGGAAAGCTGGACAGGGCCACAGAAGGGCATCACCCCAGCAGTAGGACTCGTATCTGCTCCAGAGTCCTACAAATTGTTCTCCAGCCGACTACTGGTGTACATGTTTCTGACCAAACTGTCATTAACAGACTCCATAAGGGTGGCATGAGGAAATGATGTCCTGTAGTGGGACTTGTGCTCACAGACCAGCACCCCACATCTTGACTGGCATTCGCCAGAGAACACCAGTATAAGCAGGTCTGCCACTGGCACCCTGTTCTCTTCACGGATGAGAAGTTTCACACTGAGCACATGAAACATGTGTGAAAGAATCTGAAGGAACCACTGGGATGTTATGCTGCTTGCATCATCTAGCATAACCAGTTTGGCGGTGGGTCAGTGAGGGTCTGGAAAGGCATATTGTTGGAGGGTCGCCCTGTGTGTGTGTCCTGGTACAGGA
>JAKKUS010001159.1:0-19645 GCA_023238725.1 Scortum barcoo
AAGTTTTAAAATGTCATTATTTGTATTCCCAAAGTTTATTATGAACCAGTTTCTATTGAATATTATGATTTTATTTGAGTTCATAATTGTCTAAGTAAGTTTCTTCATTCACAGATTAAGACGTCCAGAGGCTGTGGAGGATTCATCTGCACTGTACAGCACAGTCACCAAAAAACCAAGAGTATGAACACAACACAAAGCTGTGGTCTGTTACTTCACAGTGTTTAAGCAGGTGTCCACAGTCACATTAAATACATTTCCATATACTGTATTAACCGCTGTTATGACATCCAGCCTTGGTCATTTCTCTAGAGTAGTATCAGTCAGCTAACAGGTGGAAAGTTTGTCATTTATTCATTTTTACTGAGGAGCCATATTTTACTGCTCGTGCTAACAAACCATTTCAAGTACATTTCTCTATACACAGTGTGTCTGTGACTTATTTCACACTTTTTGTCTACATTTTGTTAAAGTAACTTGATTTATGTTGTTCAAATAACCTGATTTTATTGAATAAAGATCTTCAGTTCATAAATTCTTTCAACTGTCATCATGTTTGTAGTAAAAGAGACCTGAAAGCTTCCCTGAAAACAACAAGTCTTTGAATTTCAGCCGTCCTCTGAATGTGATGATGTGAAGTGATAGCACAGTTGTTATCAGACAGGACAGACATCTCCCTCACCATCACCTCCTGCCAGTAAAAGCAATAAGTGAAAACCCTCCAGCTCTTCCCGACCACACCTCTGCTCAGCCTCCCCTCCAATTATTCCACAGTATGACAGATCAGCTGTGAAGAAACAGGCTCAAATTTCTCACTAAATGTTGAGTTCTATGTTTGTCCTCTTTATAATATTTGGTATGAGCTGGTCATTTTGCTCTTTTCAGTGCTGGTGTATGAAGAGCACAGATCCCACAGTTTGCTCTTTATCTCACAACAAATGTCCTCCAGCTGTTGGTAGACAGGAATCTGCTGTAGCTCTGTCCACAGTCACAACTTGTGCTGTATCTAGTCCATCCTACAGGCTTTTTGAGACATCACTTTGTTTTTGTACATTTAACTGTGAAACTCTTCCAGTGTCTGCTGCACTTTGTGGGTTGCTCTCTGGCACCACCATGAGGACATTTGTTTCTACATTTGAACCAAACTCTCAAACAATTCAACCATAAAATGTCACCAAAGAGACACATTTTCTCTTTTACCTCCAGTGCTTTCTTATCATGCATTTATTTATTTATTTAGTTAGTTAGTTACTTATTTTGTGCTGTATACTGTGAGATCGGGTTTTTTTTTGTTTTAGTTTTAAGGTACTACTTTCTGGTGCGTTTATCAGTATTTATTTATTTATTTATTATTTATAGTATTTTATGTAACTGTATGATTATATGAATTATGCTGCACCACAGAGACATTTAACTGAAAGCATCATATTTTTCACTCTTTGGAAGATTTTACATTTTCTAACCATTCCTAAATCTGAATAAAAAAAAACAACATATAACAAATGAAGAAAGCTGTTGAAAAACGATTTTTTTCATTATAAGGATGAAATGAGCCACATTGTAATAGTTTACTATTTTTTGGGATGTTGCTGATATGAAGATGCACAAACAGTGTTTACAGAAGATGATCTTAACTTACTTTTGACCTGTAAATCTAATTAGTCAATTAAAAAAATCTTTTAGGTCACTGATCAAATCAGAGTAGGCTGAAGATCACTAAATGTGAGGGTTTTCAGAATAAAAGTCTATTGTATACACATTGTACAGCATCATAATTAGGAGCCTCAGTATCTGATGTCTGACTGCCCTCTAGTGGGGAAGTGTCGCACATTCAGGCTTTATCACTCAGAGTGCTCCCTCCACTGTCTGCCTTAAAGGGACAGTTCACTCAAATTACAAAGAGACACATTTTTTCCTTTTCCTCCAGTGCTGTCTTATCATGCCAGAGAGCTTCTTTTCTTGCTGTATACTGTGAGTGTGTGGGTGCTTTTTTAATATTAGTTGTCATACTGGTATATTTTACTGTCACGTGTCACATCTTTCCTGTTTCTCGTGCTTGAAAAAACGAATAGATGAAAGATGTGTCTGTTTTTCTCTGTTTGAATGGTCTTTTCCTGTGTTGGTGGGATGTCAGCAGTGAAACAGGTTTGGTACCAACAGGCCATAAAACCAGTTTCTTATTCTCTCTTATGGACTTTATAGTTTGCAACACAAAGTTATACTGATGTGGGCGTTTACTACTGCTTCATCATGTATCTTTAATGATCAAAACAGGAAGGAAATGTCTTGGTTGAACAGGCTGATCTCTGTACTCTGCTCACAGACCACAGAGGAAAGGACTCTGTAAAGACGACGTCCTTCTTCACTGTAAGTAGAATTGTTTGTTGGATGTGACTGATACTGTACATTATTTCATCTGCTGACATGTTTTTATGGTCTCTGAAGCCACGCAGAGAGACGAGAGGAGCAGCTATGAGTTTACGTGCAGCAGCCAGTGGATTGGTTGTCTTCCTTCTCTCTGTGTCAGGTACTGTACATGTACAGTTACATTCACTGCATTAAAAGAGGGGAATGTGGGAAAAGTAGGGACCTGTAAAAGTAAAAGTAAAAGGAGGCTGAAGGTCACATGTGGAAATAAGTGGATCAGAAGTCAAAACCCGGAAATGTGACAAACATTGGTTCCGTGTATGATTGTGAACTTTTCTTTTGTCTTTTGCATAAAGTATCTGTGTGCTACTCACTCTTACATGCTGTTAACTGAGAGTATTGTTGGGTTTTATTCACAACTGTTCCCTCCTCACCCTGTAAAAACCTGCTGTCCTGTTTAATTTGTTCTAAAGACGATCTTGGTTGTGGAAGCACCAACTCCTGTGACGCACTATTAATTTCTACCTGCTGATACTGTTTTCTTAGTAAAGCTTTTTTTGGGTGCTGTTGGTCACACATTGAAGTGATCACATGGTGATGCAGCTTATCTTTTATCATCAAACATCTACACCAAACCTGCTAGTTCTTTATTTCCTGTCTGACGTCAGTGTGATGTTTCCACGCTCTGTGTTGAAGGTGGTTTTCAGCTCTTAATTTGGCTTCAGATTAAAGCTGCTGTCAGGAGTTTTTCATACCTCATCATTCTGCATTTAATTTTTAGTTTTCACACTACTTACCTGAGCAGGAAGCTGACCACAGAGCAGACAGAGAAAAGAGAAGGAAGAATTAAAAAAAGAAAAGAAAAAGATAATGATTAATTTAATTTAAAAAATAACATTTAAATCAGCTTTTTTATTCTGACTTATTTTTCACAAATAATCAGAAGAGATCAGGATCATTTATCTGGATAAAAAGGTTTCTAAAGTGTTTGTGCACCTCAGCCTGAAAACAGATTCAAATATACGTCACTCTGAGAATTTGAGGCCAGTTGGGACTATTTTCTACTCTGGGCTGCTTCATAACTACAGAGCCTGTCCTGTCGAAACCAATGTGTCATCAGCAACATTACTAACATAAAATACAATAACTCCATCTGGTGGTGTCTTTTAGTTAATGCGCTTTACCACAACTCCATCTATCTAAGAGCGACCTCACTTCCCTTTTCTGCTTTAACATGTATTTCTCATTTAGCTCTACAGGAGCACTGCCAGCTCTGTTACTGCACTGAATTATGGAGTTCAAGTTCTGTTTAATAATCCAGATTTAATTTTGTGGTTTTATTTTATTAAAATATGGAGGTCAAAACAGGCAGATAACAGGCAGGTACAGGTGGAGCAGGTAAACAGGCAGGTAGGTGGGTAGACGGACACAGCAGGTAACACATGCAGACGAGCAGACACAGGGTAGGTACACAGACAAACATATGCAGGAGTAGATTCACAAACTGACAAACTGACAAAGGAAAGAAAGAAAAGGGACAGATATATATAGTGTGGGTGATGGGGAAGTGGAGACAGGTGAGGAGACTAACAGGGGACAGGTGAAAGCAATCAGGGCGGAGCAGAACAATCAAAGAAGCAGGAAACACACAAGGACAGGAAGTAAAGTGACAGACATGTGAGGAGACGTAAGAATACAAAATAAAACAGGAAGTGTGCAGAACAAGTGGAAATAGACAAATACAAGAACAGGGGATGAAAAACAACAAACAAAACACAAGAAGAGAGACAAACAGGATCACAAGGATCACAAGAAGAAACAGTCGGAGCACAGGACAGGACCATGACACTCCCTGTTTGTCTACTTTCCTCTGTCAGGCTCTTTGGAAAACTGTGTCTGCTTTAATGCATGCTGGCTTTAGGGATAGCAATGTGGGTCGGTGCATTTCCATAATATATATTTGAAGAAGTTAATGCAGACCAGTATAAGTAATTTCAGCTATGAGTTTAACAGCAGCAGCGAGTGGATTTGTCGTCTTCCTTCTCTCTGTACATCTACATTTATATTGTGAGGCAGTTAGCACACTTCAGAAATCTTCTTTAGAGGACGACTAACAGAGAGCTGTGTCTGTTTTTACACCATCAGCATCTCTGGACACTTCTACCTTAACATGATAAACTTTATCAGCTGAAGTATTGTGCACCATTAAAGACAGTGAAGCTGTGTTTGTGTGGATCAAAGTAATGACTGTACAAAGAAAGAAAAACTCCTCTAAAGCCAGCGTTTGTTGTTTGCTTGTCCTGTTGCAGTCAGACCTGACAAAACATGAATTCACACTTTTTACAAATCAGCATCATGATGTAGTTATTTCAGCATCCTTTTGATCAGTTTATTGTAATTAAATGACATTAAAATCTGTTTAATTTTGGGATCGTACCGCTGCAGTAAGTGGAGTCTCAGCTAACATGAACAAAGGACTGACACACACCACAACACACACTCACAACTCCACACAGGAAACAGTCTCGTGTGTGTCACGTCACTATTTTGGTGTATGCTGGCTCACGCCTACAGAGTGAGACCAACAGGATGCTGACTGCAGTTGACTGAACAGCCGCAGGTGTCGTTGTTAACAAGCATTTTATGAATGTTACATACAGAACATTTAAAGTGGGATGAGAGCCAAAGTAGTTTTGGGAAATGTAGCTTCACACACTGAAGCAGCTCCACTACAAATGAAAGTCTGTCTCCTGATGTTGTTTTGAGTCTGATTGTAGTTTCTGATGTTCTCTGTGTTACAGTGATACAGGGTCAGGATGGCTGGGGAGTGACTTACACCTCTACTGAGATCTGTGCTTTAAAAGGATCAACAGTGGAAATAAGCTGCACCTACAGATACCCATCAAGAATAAATGACCGTGATACCAAAGTTGGGAAAACATTTTGGTTTACTGAAATGAATACATACCCATATGTGGATGTGAGAACAGACTCAGAGTATTCAGGTCGTGTGGAGTATCACTGTGATAAGAACGACTGCACTCTGAGAATCAGAGACGTGAGAGAGAGCGACTCAGCTGAGTACAAGTTCAGGTTCATAACAAACCAACCAGATGTGAAATTTATTGGATCACCTGGAGTCACTTTGTCTGTCACAGGTAACGTTTTCAATAATATGTTAATTTCACATCTAGAAAACAATAATATCTGTTGTGTATTTGCATGTTGTCTAAAATCACATTCCTGTTCCTTTTTCACACATCAAGATCTCCAAGTGAAGATGACCGAATATTCTGGTTGGCTGAAGTGTGAAAACAGTTGTTATCAACCTGATCAAACTTCCTACATCTGGTACAAAAATGGTCAGAAAAGTCATAAAGAAACATCTTATTATTATTCAGGCTTCTTTCATCCTGCAGACAGCTTTTCCTGTGCTCTACAAGGATACGAGGATTTCCCCTCTCCTTCAGTGTGTGAGTTTACTCCACTGTGTCAGGACAAACACACACATACACACACTGACATTACAACTTAAACTTTCAGATGTAACCTCACTGGAGTCTTCTTAATCTTAATGTAGACAAAACAGAATTATTTATAGAGAGAAAAGCTAAACTACCTGGAGAAGAGTCACTGTGAGAAAAACAATATTCAGATTTCAGAATCAGAAGTTTGCAATGTAACATTTCTAAATTCTTTGCAGGTATATGAAATATTTGTTTCTCACAATATTCAAAGTTTAGAACATGTTGTTGCTTCTTTTAATCTTTTGGTAGTTTTATTTTTTCTGTTTGTGAGATGCTCCATTACTTCTGTTAATGATTTCATGGCGCATAGCTCAAATTGAAGTTAACTAAACAGTTTTGACTGACACAGAACAGATACTTTTGGTCTCTAACTGTTCATTTTTCATAGTAAATATAAAAAGTGTGTTCAGTAAAAGCTGTTAACACATCTCCTCCAGATGCTCCAAAGCTTCCCTCTGTGTCCAGTGAGTCCCTCTGCTGAGATAGTGGAGGGCAGTTCAGTGACTCTGACCTGTAGCAGTGATGCTAACCCAGCAGCTAATTACACCTGGTACAAGGAGAACCAAAAAGTGTTTCAGGGACAACAAGGCATTTATCATTTCACCTCCATCAGCTCTGAGGACAGAGGGATCTACCACTGCAAGTCTGAAAATCAATATGGAGAGATCAACTCTACATCTCTATTTATAGATGTCCAGTGTGAGTACAAAACATCAGCAAATCACTTACAATGTGTTTGAGGAGGGACATGTCCTCTTAGCATGTACTATGTCAATAAACCTTGCTTGCTTTCTATATTGATTTGTTTTAAACATTTTAATTATTACAGAGATTACAACTTTAGTAAGTTAGGAGTAATTCACCAGACAAACGTCCCTCTTGTAATATATTTAAACATGTTAATACGGCTTAATTCAGAGTCACAGATGCAAGTTAGTCACTATAAAATTTCTCTCCTACCATGATGGGAACCTGCAGCACAGATTATACAGTATAGCATTAGTAGAAAGGCAATCAGATAAATGAAGACTTTTGCACTTCTCAGGCCACTACCGGGTACAGAACAAAACACCACAGTCAGAGTTGGTTTTAGTTCATCTTTGTTGTGCCACTCATGCTTCACTCAGTTTTGCTGTGTTTCTGCTTTGGCAGAAAAAGTATAGCATTAGTAGAAAGGGAATCAGACAAATGAAGACATCTCCTGTTTTACATTATGTGTTATTCATTTCTCTTTGGTGCTTGTTCCAGTAGGTATCAATCAAAACAGCAAGCCTAGTCTCAGAACAGATGTGTTTCTATACATGTTCATACCGCAGGCCATCAGACTCTTAAACTCTCTATATATTTTTCTATTGTATATATTTTATTGTATATATCTGTTAGCTGTATAATAATTAGTTTATATTTACAGTTTATATTTTATTTGTATAACTTATATTAGGCTCTTTATTTATTTTATTACTCTAGTTTATTATTTATCTTAAATTTTATTTTTATTTTATTTCTAATCTATTTTTTTTCTTGTTGAGTGTCTCTCTCTCTCTCTCGTATATAAATATATATGTGTGTGTGTGTAAATGTTCTCCTCCAGATCCTCCAAAGCTTCCCTCTGTGTCAGTGAGTCCCTCTGCTGAGATAGTGGAGGGCAGTTCAGTGACTCTGACCTGTAGCAGTGATGCTAACCCAGCAGCTAATTACACCTGGTACAAGGAGAATGAAGACTCACCCAAAGCATCAGGAAAGATCTTCACCATCACTGAAATCAGAGCTGAAGACAGTGGGAATTATTACTGTGAAGCTCAGAACAGAAGAGGACTTCATAACTCCACCTTACATCTGATTGTTGTGTCAAGTAAGTCAAACTGATGTCAGCATACATACATCTGCAAATCAAATGGTTGCATAAAAAACGATGACTTACCCAGAGGTTATGGTCAGCTGGCTGAATGACTGACTGACACTTATCCAAAATCAAATCATTGGCTAATCCGCACTCAACCAGCTGCTCCACACTCAGCTATCTCAGTGCGACCTGGAAGTGGCACACTGAACAGTATCATTGTCAAAAAGCAGAAATGCATTCTGGAGGTCACTGTCTGCCACTCTCAAGGCAAAATTCGTGTTAGTCCTAATTTGTGTATAATCTGAGTTTCCCAGCTGGAGTTGTCTCATCAGCAGAAGCTTAGCAAAGGCTTTTTGTGATACTTCAATACTGCCCCCTAATATATGTATGTCTCTTCTGATTCAAGAGTTTCCTGGGCTAACCATACCTAAAAATACAATTATCATAATCTTTAACCCCCATCCTTTTTTTCAAGTTTTGCAACTTTTGAATGATGTTTTGAATGTGGCCTTATTTGTTCGGCACAAATAAGTATATGAAATCATCTTTCTAATGTTATGTGGTTGACACAGTTATAAGCATCTGGGAACAACCCTGCTTACATTTAAGAGCAGAGCAGATCTGGGGTTTAGGTACTGGTGGGTAAGATTAGTATACCAGAGGTATGATACCCTTATTTATACAGTTGTAGTGGAAATGTGGCTTTAGTTACCACCTCAACAGGCACAATGACCTTCTCACCACAGTTTATAACAGCCACCTCCCCAGTGGAGGCTCTGATCATGGCCTATTAAGACTCTTTCTCCAACTTCTGGAAGCAGGAAAGATTTCTCTGCAAATTGAAACTGAAAAAATTAAGCAGGCCTCACCAAGACGTACCCAGTTCACCTTCACTACACGTTTGATTTTGCAAGGTCTGTCCTGCAGCTCTTGTCATCAGATGATCTGCCTCGCCACCAAACTGGGATCAGTTGACACCTTTACTCAATAGTCCAAGACATATGTCCAAATATTTTATCAATCATCAATCATTAGCCTGGGGTGCAGAATAGTTCAAAACACATTTGGTTGTTGTCCAAGCATTAGGAACCACCAATATGTTGGTTACACCACCTTTAACACCTTATTTGCTGTTGTTGTGCTGTTTTTCATGTTATGGGTCTTCTTGACATCAGTCACTATTTAGAATACTTCTGTCTTCAGATCTATGACTGTCAGTGTTTCTGTCTGATAACTGTTTTCTAGGATCAATGAAAGCAGTAGCTGTTGGATCAATCTCTGCTATTGTTCTGGCTATCATATTCCTCTGTGCCTTCCTTTGGATTAGGTGAGCATTTACATTTTGTGATCATGATAATAATTAATGCTTCTTTAATGCAGTAACTTGTTAAGTAATTTCATTTAATCAGTTTATTTGTGTTCTTTAATTTTGCTTTCCAGACAAAAAAGGTCTGCACAACAAACCACAGAGTCTGGAGAGAGACCAGACAACAATGCACAGGTGAGGAAGAAGAGTTCAGTCCACTCTCAACTGAAAACTCATTTGAACAGTGCTCCATGTTCCTCTTTGATACTTTCTTCACCCAAACTAAACCTTCAGTCTCTGTCACCCTTTAACAACCCCCTGACCCTTCACCCTGCAGATGATTTACTGTGTGGTCATTTTGTGTTACAGGCCAATAAAAATCATACGTACCCACTATGAAGCAAAGTACTTAAGTACTCTTGTCTATGAAATGTTTACTCTGCAGGAGCCGGACAACGTTAACTACGCCAGCGTGAGCTTCTGTAAAAACCAGGAAGATCCTCTCTACTCCAACATCAGAGCAGCTCAGGCCAACAGACTCAAGAATGAAGAAGAGGACGAGGATGAGGAGGGTGTGCAGTATGCTATGGTCAACATTAAGAGTGCCAGTGCTTCCTCAGAGTGAGTCCATGATGATTTTTCTTTGCTGCAAAGTTTTAAAAGGTCCAAATTTATTTTACTGCTGTTGCATCTGTTATTATAAACCTGTTTTTACTAAACGCTGTGATTATTTTTGAGTTCATAATTGTCTAAGTAAGTTTCTTCATTCACAGATTAAGACGTCCAGAGGCTGTGGAGGATTCATCTGCACTGTACAGCACAGTCACCAAAAAACCAAGAGTATGAACACAACACAAAGCTGTGGTCTGTTACTTCACAGTGTTTAAGCAGGTGTCCACAGTCACATTAAATACATTTCCATATACTGTATTAACCGCTGTTATGACATCCAGCCTTGGTCATTTCTCTAGAGTAGTATCAGTCAGCTAACAGGTGGAAAGTTTATTCATTTTAGTTTATTCATTATTATTTATTCATTTTTACTGAGGAGCCATATTTTACTGCTCGTGCTAACAAACCATTTCTCTATACACAGTGTGTCTTTACCACAATCTGTCTCTGCTCTGCTGATTTTTATGTTTAATAGTCTGTTTTCATTGTCAAATGTTTTCAATATTCTTCTACTTATTTTCTCATTTTTTCATTCTGGTGCATTACCATCACAAGTTCATGAGTGCGTGTTTCGATTAAGAACTCCTCTTTCAATTATTTTTTATATTTTACTGTGTTTCTGTTTTTTAAAACTGTGACTTATTATTTTGTTAAAGTAACTTGATTTATGTTGTTTAAATAACCTGATATTTTATTGAATAAAGGTCTTCAGTTCATAAATTCTTTCTCTGACTGTTCCAACTGTCAGCATGTTTGTACTAAAAGAGACCTGAAAGCTTCCCTGAAAACAACAAAACTTTGACTTTATGATGTCTCAAAAAACAGACAAACTATCAGCCGTCCTCTGAATGTGATGATGTGAAGTGATAGCACAGTTGTTATCAGACAGGACAGACTGTAAATGACAGGTCATTTTGTTTATAGCAAATAATACAACTCTGCTACTTTGCTTTTTTTGTGCTTTTATTTTGAAGAGCACCACTCTTCTTCCTATTACTTCCTGTTATCGCGGATGTTAGATTTCCGCTCTTTTCTCATCGAAGCAACGTGCTCATAGCTCCAAAAGGTTGGCGTGTGCAGAAGAAAAGAATGCTAGCAGGTAGAGCTAAACTTAGCGCCCTTGGAAGCAGAATGAGGTAAAAGAAATTATCATTATTTTATTTAAATAAGAGTTGTAACTTGTAATAATTTGAAAACCTAATTGTATGTAAATGTATTATTTGTGAAATATGGCATTGTTTTTTGCTCATCTATTTTTATAGTTTTCACGGTGTCAGTGGTGTCAGAGGTGTAGGAGTGCCAGTGGCAAAAGGAGGAAAAAATTAAAAGTTACACCAGTCGAAGCTCTCTGCAATCTGTGTTGTTAATCCGAGCGGCAGCTACAGTGAAAACTCATTGGCTGAAGTGAAAATTCATCGGCTGCAGTGAAAGACTCGTCCGCTGCAGTAAGAAACTCAACGGCTGCAGAAGACCAGCCATCGCCGCAGAGAAGCTGACGCCATTTTGTCTGAGACCATCTACCTACCTGTTATCAGCCAGCAGACTCCAACTACATTTGCATCCTGCACAAGTAAGATTAAAAGGGACAACACGCTTAAGGTACAACTACGGAAACAAAAAGAGACATTGGGTCCCAAGGAGCAAAAGAGAGACTGTTTGCACACACACGCACAAGCTTGCAACGCAACTGAAATGTCTTAGATGCTATCTGCTACTATTAACATCGTACTTTGAGGTCAAAATAATTTGTGAAGTTGGTTCCCAACACAGAACAGTTCTGAAATTGGTGAATATTTCAAAACAAGTGGTATATGTGTTTATGGAAGAATGTTTGTAACATGTCTGTTTATGAGAAGGTTTAAAGGTTGAAGCGCTTTAGCTATTATTGTTCACAGCGCTCATTTATGACATCTTTGTTGTTACTGTTTTATGCTAAAATCCCCTTGAATGTCCATAATCTGTCAATGCTTGATCAGTATTACTCTGTGGTAGAAAATAGCTACAGCTTATAAGTGTGACTCAGGCATAGGGCAATCAAAGGCAACGCCAGACTTGAAGCAGCTGCAGCAAACAACAAAATGTCATTCCCAACAGAAGAAACAGACAATCCCACAGACACGCCACTCAGGTCCAACTCACGTGAGAGAAAGCTAACAGAGAGAGGCCAAGAGATGCATGACCAAGTCATCAAAAGATGTGAAAAAACATTTAATAAAGCCTATGACTCTTGGAAGCTGACAGCAAGGGAGATTAGGACAAAACTAAAAACCCTCTGCTCATTAGAAAACCTCAATAGACTACAGCAAGACATTCAAACAAAGCATGATGCTGTAAGCCTTCATTATGAACCTATCCTACGTAAGAGTAACACCACACCAGAGATCGTCAACAAAATGGACGCATGTGTTACACTGACAAAGGAAATTCAGTAACCTCATAGGTAACCGTCTAGAGAATATTAATGACGATTACAATAATCAACTCGAGAAAGAAAGAGTAAGAGAAACGTTAAACAAAAATGAATATGAGTCTGTCTTTGGACACACCCAAACTGAAACTGTGATTTCATCAGAGCCATCAGAGACATCCAGCAACCGCTCTGACTCAGTCAGTACCCACGACAGTAGAGTAGATGCAGAAGCAGAGCTCGCTGCTAAGCTGGAGCAATCAAAGACCATAGAAGAAATTCAAGCACAACAAGCACATCTTCACAAGTTAGAAAGTGAATGGAAACTCAAAGAGGCAAAAATGTTGGCGGAAATGAAACAAAAAGAAGTGGAAATGCAACAACAGTTGGAACAGGAGAGAGCAAAACTGCAACAGATACGGGCAGAGAAAGAGGTTGCTATAGCAGCAGCTCGTGTGAGAGCATATGACAGTTTTGAAGGTTTTGAGAACCACAACGAAGAACTTAACAACAGAACTAGTGCTGCCTGGCGCAGAATGCAAACTGAACCTCAACTGAATCCAGATGCCACTTCATTCCAACCTCACCAAAGCAACTCCTGAAATAACAATGACCCAGGAGTCTGTTAGTTTAGCACAAGCAATTGCTAGCTCATTAATTATGAACCGCTTACCAGTCCCTGAACCCACTACGTTCAGTGGTGATCCATTAAGGTTTATAGATTGGAAGATGTCATTCATGACTCTTATTGATAGAAAACCCCTCCCAGCAAGTGAGAAGATGTTTTATCTAAAAAATTATCTTGCTGGAGAAGCACGAAAAGCTGTAGAAGGTTTCTTTTACCGAGATTCAGAGAACGCATACAACGGAGCATGGAAAGTTTTACAGGACAGATATGGGAATCCGTTCATCATACAAAAGGCTTTCCGAGACAAGCTCATGAGATGGCCAAAGATCAACACAAACGACCCACTAGCACTACGAGAGTTTGCCGACTTCCTCCAAGGCTGCACGGAAGCAATTCCACATGTCAAAGGACTAGCTATCCTTAATGACTGCGAGGAAAACCACAAGTTGCTCAAAAAATTACCAGAATGGATTGTGCGCAAGTGGAGTCGAATTGTTGTGGATGAACTTGACACATCTGGCAGCTATCCAGATCTTGTGTGTTTCACAGAGTTCCTGAGCAAAGAAGCACGGATAGCATGCAACCCTATTGCTTCTCCACTGTTGATAAATTTTAAACCTGCAGATGATAGAACCCCAAGGAGAGCTAAAGCTTTCAACACAAACACACAACCCAAGAGTTTTGCTCAGGAGAAGCAAGAAGTAAACAACAGTAAACCAAAATCACCTTGCTCTGTCTGTAAAAGCGAAGCCCATGGCATCACAAGGTGTCCAACCTTCATAGCAAAGAGCGTTCAAGATAAAAGGACATTCATTCATGAAAATCGACTCTGTTTCGGATGCTTGAGGAAAGGGCATATGACCAAGGATTGTAAGAGACGACACACGTGCAACATATGCAACCGTCGTCACCCAACCTGCTTGCACGAAGACGTGAAGCAAAGACCTGTAGAAGCAAAAACGAATAGCTCCACTTCCATAGAAGAACATGCAAGCCAGGAAACACACAAAGTTGTGTCCCATACATCAACACAATGCACTTCTGCTACCTCAAGTATTATCCCAGTCTTTGTGTCTTCCGTACAAGAACCGCACAGAGAAATACTTACCTATGCAATACTAGACACACAGAGTGATTCAACATTTGTTTTAGAAGATGTACTCGACAGACTGAATGTGGAAGTCCAACCAGTAAAGCTGAAACTCAGTACTATGACAGCTATTGACACAATCATATCAAGCAAGAGTGTTCATGGCCTACAAGTACGAGGACTCCACTCTGAGAGCTGCATTCAACTACAACAGACCTATAGTCGTGACTTTATCCCGGTGGACAAGTCTTACATCCCAACGAAGGAAACAGCATTACAGTGGCCTCATCTCAGAAACTTAGCAGATAAGTTACCACCCCTCCAAGACTGCGATGTAGGGCTCTTAATTGGATATGACTGTCCATCAGCATTGGCTCCTCTTGAAGTCATATTAGGAGACAAAAATCAACCGTTCGCACAAAGATCCGAACTAGGATGGAGTATAATAGGCTCATCCAACCCTCACTTAGACAGACAAGGAAGTCAGAGCTTTGTGCATTGACTCACAGTCAAAGAACTGCCAATTCCATCAACCACAGATGTTTTAAAGGCCTTGGAATCAGACTTCACTGAGAAAATCCATGAAGATAAATATGTGTCCCAAGATGATGTGCATTTTCTACAGTTCCTCAGTAACCACATCACACAGAAAGAAGACGGGCATTATGAGATGCCTCTCCCTTTCAAAGGCAACAGTCCACCTAACCTACCGAAGAACAAGAGACTAGCCACAATTCGCCTACAGTGTCTTAAGAGAAAATTAAAGGCCAACAAACAATACTATGATCAATACAAAACATTCATGGAAGAAACGATCAACAAGGGTGATGCAGAGCTTGCCCCCTTAACATCTGAAGAAGAGACAGAGTGGTACCTTCCGCATCACGGCATCTATCACCCCAGAAAACCGGATAAGCTGAGTTGTTTTTGATTGTTCTGCCAAATTTCATGGTGTTTCCTTAAACAACACTCTACTAACTGGGCCTGATCTAATCAATCCTCTGGTCGGAGTACTTTGCCGATTCAGGAAAGAAGCCGTAGCCATCATCTGTGATATCGAAAGAATGTTTTATCAATTCTCCGTCACTCCTGAATCCAGGAATTATCTGAAGTTCCTCTGGTGGAAAGGTGGAGATTTGGAAAAGGAACCACAGGAGTACAGGATGGCTGTTCATCTCTTCGGAGCTGCCTCGTCTCCAGGATGTGCCAATTTTGGTTTAAAGCATTTGGCACAGCAACACGAAGTCAACTATCCTCTAGCATCAACATTTGTAAAGAAGAACTTTTACGTCGATGATGGGTTAGTCAGTGTCCCATCAGTCGAAGAAGCCAAGAAACTGATCGCAGAGTCCCAGGAGTTATGTAAAAGAGGAGGCCTACGCCTTCATAAATTCAGCTCAAATGAAGAAGCTGCGCTTTCTTGCTTAGATCCCTCCGAAAGAGCAACAAACCTTGAACCTCTAGAGTTTGATCCAACCCCATCAGAACGTGCTCTCGGCATTCAATGGTCGATAAAGGATGACACTTTCAGCTTCAACATCAGCTTGAAAGATCAGCCGTCAACCCGGCGTGGTTGCTTGTCTGTCATCGCCTCTCTTTACGATCCACTCGGATTCATCGCTCCATTCATCCTAAAAGGAAAACGTATCCTTCAAGAGCTTTGTCACAAAGGCATCGGATGGGATGACCCACTCCCAGAAGAGATGAAGCCATGGTGGGAGGAATGGATAAATGGTCTTCTCAAGTTGAAAGAAGTCTCAATTCCGAGATGTTATCACCCACATGATTTCCATAACATTGTCAGAGTAGAGCTGCACCATTTTTCAGATGCAAGCTGCATGGGATGTGGTGCATGTTCTTACCTCAGGTACAAAAATGACAAAGATGAAGTCCATTGCAGTCTTGTGATGGCGAAAGCAAGAGTCGAACCCTAAAAGGTCACGAGTATCCCGAGACTGGAACTCGCAGCAGCGGTGGTTTCCACAAAAGTAAGCGTCATGTTAAAAGGTGAGCTTGACATGAAGATTGATCAAGAAGTCTTCTGGACAGACTCACAAGTCGTGCTTGGGTACATAAACAATGATGCTCGCAGATTCCACATATTTGTTGCAAACCGTGTTCAACTGATTAGAGATAATAGTGATCCTAAACAGTGGCATTATGTGAACACCTCAGAAAACCCGGCGGATCATGCATCCCGAGGACTTTGTGCTTCAGACATTCACTCCACGAACTGGCTTCGACGACCTAAGTTTCTCTGGGAGCGTGAGATACATCTAACAGCAAGCACTCCAACAGAATTATTTGTCGGTGATCCTGAAGTCAAGACAATTCAAGTGCTTACAACCGAAGTCAATAACTGCAATGACATCCTCAGACGTCTGAGTCAGTTCTCCTCTTGGACAACTCTGCTTAAGGTGGTTGCAAGAATCAAGAGGCTGGGATGTAAACAAAAACAACATAGTGAACATGTGACTGTAGAAGAGCGTGAAAAGGCTGCAGAGACAGTGATTAAAATCGTACAGCAACAAGCCTTCCCCCATGAGATAAAGATGCTTCAAGGTGAAAAGGACCTTCCAAACTCAAGCCCTCTCTTCAGGCTCGATCCCATCTGGTCTGAAGGACTTCTTCGTGTTGGTGGGAGATTAAAGCAGTCCTCTCTCTGCCACAAAGTGAAGCACCCTGTCATCTTACCAAACAACAGTCATATAACTAAGCTGATTGTGTCCTACTACCACGCTAAGACATGCCATCAAGGTCGAAGCCAGACACAAATGGAGCTAAGGACAAATGGATTCTGGATCATTGGAGGAAGCAAGCTGGTTGCTAAATTGATACACACCTGTGTACTTTGCAGAAAACTTAGACGGCCAACAGAGAGCCAAAGGATGGCTGAACTTCCTAAAGAACGTCTTGAAGCTTCAGCACCTTTCACTTATAGCGGCATGGATTGTTTTGGTCCGTGCATTGTAAAGAAAGCACGCAAGGAATACAAAAGATATGGTCTGATTCTGACATGCTTGTACTCTAGAGCTGTACATATTGAAATGCTCGAAGACTTGTCGACTGACTCATTCATCAATGCATTGAGAAGCTTTATCATCCTCAGAGGAGCTGTCCGACAGCTACACTGCGATCAAGGTTCTAACTTTGTTGGTGCCAGAAATGAATTTAAGGAAGCACTTAAACAATGTGACACCAAACTACTGGAAATCTTTCTGACTGAAAAGCAGTGCGAATTTGTCTTTAACGCCCCCTCTGCCAGCCACGCAGGAGGTGTTTGGGAACGGCAAATTAGAACTGTTAAAAATGTACTGAATGCTACCTTTGCACAGTGTCCAGGACGACTTGATGATGCCTCTCTCAGGACATTGTTATATGAAGCTATGGCTATTGTTAACAGTCGCCCATTAAACGTAGAAGGAATAAATGATCCTCAGGCGCTGGAACCTTTAACACCGAATCATCTCATCATGATGAAATCTAAAGTTGCTCTTCCTCCCCCTGGAGTATTCGTGAAAGAGGATTTGTACGCTACAAAGAGATGGAGAAGAGTTCAGTATCTCATTGAACAGTTCTGGGGTCGCTGGAAAAAGGAGTATCTGCTCAACATATCCACAAGACAGAAATGGCACTTACCTCAACGCAACCTCAGAGTTAATGACATTGTCATTATTAAGGATGACAACCTCCCGAGAAATCATTGGCAACTAGGACGAGTGGTGGAAACTGTTCAGGATGGAGATGGTTTAGTTCGTCGAGTCAAAGTACAAGTTGGAGAACGAAAGTCCCAAAGAAAACAGGACACCCTCCTCTAAACCTTCAGTTATTGAGAGACCAATCCAAAAATTAGTGTTTCTTCTTGAAAAGTGATTAGAACAAATAGACCACAACTGCTTTACTGTGTATGACGTTGTACAGTCCATTTGCATACTTCTGATAGTTCAATGAGAAGTAATTTATTATTAATTTAATTTTTTATCATTTATTAGAGTCAAGAAATCCTGTACAGTTCATTTACTCTTTGTGCAATTGTTCATTCATTGTATCAGGATTTGGTGGGAGTGTAAATGACAGGTCATTTTGTTTATAGCAAATAATACAACTCTGCTACTTTGCTTTTTGTTGTGCTTTTATTTTGAAGAGCACCACTCTTCTTCTATTACTTCCTGTTATCGCGGATGTTAGATTTCCGCTCTTTTCTCATCGAAGCAACGTGCTCATAGCTCCAAAAGGTTGGCGTGTGCAGAAGAAAAGAATGCTAGCAGGTAGAGCTAAACTTAGCGCCCTTGGAAGCAGAATGAGGTAAAAGAAATTGTCATTATTTTATTTAAATAAGAGTTGTAACTTGTAATAATTTGAAAACCTAATTGTATGCAAATGTATTATTTGTGAAATATGGCATTGTTTTTTGCTTGTCTATTTTTATAGTTTTCACGGTGTCAGTGGTGTCAGAGGTGTAGAAGTGCCAGTACAGTGGCAAAAGGAGGAAAAAATTAAAAGTTACACCAGTCGAAGCTCTCTGCAATCTGTGTTGTTAATCCGAGCGGCAGCTACACAGACATCTCCCTCACCATCACCTCCTGCCAGTAAAAGCAATAAGTGAAAACCCTCCAGCTCTTCCCGACCACACCTCTGCTCAGCCTCCCCTCTAATTATTCCACAGTATGACAGATGAGTTGTGAAGAAACAGGCTCAAATTTCTCACTAAATGTTGAGTTCTATGTTTGTCCTCTTTATAATATTTGGTATGAGCTGGTCATTTTGGTCTTTTCAGTGCTGGTGTATGAAGAGCACAGATCCCACAGTTTGCTCTTTATCTCACAACAAATGTCCTCCAGCTGTTGGTAGACAGGAATCTGCTGTAGCTCTGTCCACAGTCACAACTTGTGCTGTATCTAGTCCATCCTACAGGCTTTTTGAGACATCACTTTGTTTTTGCACATTTAACTGTGAAACTCTTCCAGTGTCCTGAGTCTGCTGCACTTTGTGGGTTGCTCTCTGGCACCACCATGAGGAAATTTGTGCTTCTACATTTGAACCAAACTCTCAAACAATTCAACCATAATATGACAACCAAAGAGACACATTTTCTCTTTTACCTCCAGTGCTTTCTTATTTTGCATTTATTTATTTATTTATTTATGCTGTATACTGTGAGATTGGGGTTCTTTTTGTAGTACTACTACTTTCTGGTCTGTTTATCAGTATTTAAATTGAAATACTTAAATATGTAACTGTATGATTATATGAATTATGCTGCACCACAGAGACATTTAACTGAAAGCATCATATTTTTCACTCTTTGCAAGATTTTACATTTTCCAACCATTCCTAAATCTGAATTTAAAAAAAAAACAACATATAACAAATGAAAAAGCTTTTGAAAAACTCTTTTTTTCATTACAGGGATGAAATGAGCCACATTGTAGTAGTTTACTATTTTTTGGGATGTTGCTGATATGAAGATGCACAAACACAGTGTTTACAGAAGAGGATCTTAACTTACTTTTGAGCTGTAAATCTAATTAGTCATTTAAAAAAAATCTTTGAGGTCAGTAATCAAATCAGAGTAGGCTGAAGATCACTAAATGTGAGGGTTTTCAGATTAAAAGTCTATTGTATACACATTGTACAGCATCATAATTAGGAGCTTCAGTATCTGATGTCTGACTGCCCTCTAGTGGGGAAGTGTCGCACATTCAGGCTTTATCAGTCAGAGTGCTCCCTCCACTGTCTGCCTTAAAGGGACAGTTCACTCAAATTATAGAGGGTCATTTCTTCTTTCTTTCCTTTTTTCCTGTG
>JAKKUS010001160.1:0-27000 GCA_023238725.1 Scortum barcoo
AAAGAAGAGGCAGGAGCAGAAAGATGGAGAGCAGGAGCAGTGGAAACACAGAGTCACCGTCCCCAAACCTTTCCAGATGATGCTGCGTGAGGCCGAGAGGCAAAAGCGCGGCATAAAGACGCGTTCAGAGATCGAACTGGAGAACGCGGAGCTGCGACGGCAGCTCGAAGAACTGACAGAGTGCCAGAGGAAGTTCCGCGCCAGCCCCGTCCCGGCTCATGTTCACCTCCCGCTCTACGAAGAGCTGCAGGACCGGAATGAGGAACGACAGCAACAACGACGAAGGAGAGAGAGAGAAGATCAGCATCTTCGAATTGTCCAAAAGCCCTTCAGCTTCCTGGAGAGAGAGCGACTGAAGAAGGAGCAGAAACAGCTGCGTGAGCCACAACCATCCGACCAGGAGAAAGTCAAACCCTTCAAGGCCAAGCCTGTGCCCAAGGCCGTGTACGCAGCGGCATCAGGGGAGCTAATGAAGGAGGAGCAGCTCTATCGGTCCATCAAGATACAGATGAGAGCTCAGGAGATGCTCCACAGTGCTGCGATGCCTCCCAGCATGCTCGCACGACGACTCAGTGACCGCAGGAAGAACAAAGACGGCAGCGAAGAAAACTTCTCCCACAGGCCGCTCATCAACAAAGAGGTACCTGACTTCGACGCCAGTTACCGGCGCTTCCAGAAACACCTGGAGAAACAAAAAGAGGTGAAGCCCACGACCGCGTGCGAGCCCTTTGAGCTCAGGACGTCGCAGATCCCTTCGCACCGCGAGCGTATCCTGGCCGACATCGAGAAGGAGCAGAGCAGCCCTCGGGTGCAGCGCTGGCCGTACATCAGTCCCAAGTTGTCTCGGACGCCAAACTCAAGCCTCTGTTCGTCTCTCTCCGGCAGCCTGGAGGTCCTGCCCACCAAAGTCACAGATGCCACCAAAAAGCGCCACGAAGCTGTGAGGTACCATCTTAGTACCCCGAAGGCTTCCACCATTTTAGTTGATATAGAAACAGCCTCAGAACTCGACTGTCCTGTTTAGTCATCGGGTAACCATCAGACTCATTTTCCCAACACCCCTGCTGCGTGCTCACGTCCCCACACCTGCTCCAAAGCAGTTTTTACTCCTCCCTGTAGCCGATTACTGCACCCGTCCCCCCCACCCTAACAAACCCTCCTGTATCGTGACCGGATTATCTCCCTGAGCAGAAAGGTGCTGGAGCAGAGGAAGCAAGCCGAGGAGGAGGAGGAGCGGTGGAAGGAAAGGCAGAAGCAGAGGGAGAAGAAGCTGCAGAAGGTGGTGCTGAAACGAGCCCAGGCCAACGACCCCCACCTGGCTCTGTCGCAGACGCACCAGATCAAACTCAAAGAATTCAGGTAAACCTGAAACCAACCTGAGCACAGTGTGAGATGATCTGCTGTGCAACAGGCTGCGATGAGCCATGATTTCCTGTGTGTTGTGTGCAGGAAACAGGAGCTCCAGCGAAGGAGGGAGTACCAGCAGGAGATTAAAGAGATGCAGCAGAGAGTGAAGGGGAGGCCGCTGCTGCTGGAGCAGGTTGCACAGGTGAACATCTATCTGAGGCTCGAATCGGACAACACAGGAGGCTGTTAGATCAGCTCCAAGCCCGCTGTCATCCAACATCCAAACCAGATATCTGTATGACCACACAGCCTAATTTAAAGACACAAAGCTGTAGTAATTTGGTGTAGTTTTGTAGCTTCACAAACCTCTGTGCCAAATGTATGAACAAACCTTGATGCGGTACTTAAACTGAGAGAGATTAATTGATTAGCAAATTAATTAACACTGAACTAAATGATGAGGAAATGATGTTCCTGCATCAAACACACAGAAAACCAGACTGTTTTCTGACTGAATGAATAAAAGACTATGGAAAAAGTACTGATGCAATACTTTATTTAAATAGTTTTAGTGCTTTACACACAAAATATGCAGAAAACCAATGAAATGATGCATATAATAATGCATATACTGAACAGAGAGGGGAATAATAGAATCAGCTATATCTATATAAAATGTTAGGGAAGCAATAAAACAAATGAGATTTGTAGTGGCAAACAATAATCTTACTTCTTAATCCACTCAGACTTTTAACAGAAGGCGAGGTTCAATCGGCCTTGACTCATAAATATGTTACCATACCTTACTCACAAATCACCGGAGGGTCAGGTAGTTTTTGTGGTTTTATTTCACGTTGTATCCAGGTATATTTCCATTAATATACATCCAAGCTTCTCTTGGGTTTCACAACAGGTCCTCAGATGACATTTCCAGCTTCTGTAACAACGTCTTACCAGTAACATAGCTCAAAGTAACGGTCAAAAAACCTTTTTTCTCTGTACCTATAGCACTTCTGTTAATCTACATACAGACCTCAAACATTGCTATTCAATGAGCTGCAAAAGTGCATGCACAGTGCCTACTTCAGGTGCTGTAGAACATTTGACAACTAAGCAAAAAAGGCAGTAATGGTGTAACACAATGACTACCAAGAGTAAGAAAAAACACACTGTAAACTACAATAAAATCTCAACTATCCTTAACACAATATTGGCTCCTACAAGATTTACATGAAGATAATGAGGTAACTGAAATGAAAACTATGCTTTTAAGTGAAATTCTACCGTAAAACACTGTTATATTGCTGAACAAGCCACTGCTGATTGACCTTTTTTGGCTCATTTAGTTGTTGGGTGGATTTTACCAGTTTTTCTGTTTTTTAAAAAAGGAGATCTTGCAAGATGAATTGTCCAGTTATGTGCACCAATGTCTTCAAGTTTTAAAAGTGTCACTTAAAAGTCTCTTTAAAAGTCTCAATGTTCAAGAGTAACATATCTGCATATATCTGACCGATAAGTTAAAGTTGGTTTTAAATAAGAGGTAACTCGGGTAACTGAAGAGAATCACTGACTGAAGTGAGCCAGTTTTAGGAAACCAACAATTGCAGAGTATCTGAGCGTATTATGTCCTGACATGATGTCATTGTTTGCACTAACTTTCTGCATGTGCTCTGATAACAGAGAAATGCCAAACAGGCAGCAGAGAAGCGCTACACGGACGCCCTGCATGGATGTGACCTGACTGAAGAGTTTATCAGCAGCAAGGCGGCCAAATCCCGATCTGCTCGCAAAGCCTCCACTTCCACTGACAGCAAACAGAGGTAAACATGTGACGTCACTGCAGTGAAAACTACCACACAGTGTGTTTAATGACACAGACAGTCTGAAAAATAAAAGTCTGACAGGGATGAAACGTCTGCAATGAAAGATTTGGTGAATAAATTGTCAAAAATAGAGGATAGAGGTAAATTGTTCTGTTTGTTGGCTTTTTGCTTGTCTGAAAAGTATATTTTATATATATATATATATATATATATATATATATATATATATATATATATATATAAAAGTATATTTTGTATAGAAAGCTGTTAATGTGATTACTATGAATAAGAGCCTTATTTAAGTCCTAATGCTGCCACTGACTGTCTCATCTCATCGTCATTGTGTTTGTTAGTGAGGAGCCAGACGCTGGACACGAACCTGTTCACTACAGAAAAGTCTTCCTGGATGATGAAGATGTTGAAGTAGAGCCGGACGAAAGGGAAGGAGGGAGTGAAGAGGCGTCGTCAAACCACCGTGACGGAGAGGATGCCGGCAGTCGCCACTCTGACGAAGATTATCACGGAGAGGATCGCCACTACTCAGATGAAAGCTACCACTACTCAGACGATCACGAGGATTACTCGGACGACAGCGAGCATGACGCCGACACCAGACAGGAGGAGGCAGTGGAGTGATGTCATCAAACGGCGCGATACAGTCAAAAACTCTGATGGAGAAAAGAGATCAACGCTGAACATGTCAACTGAGGAGGAAGAGGATGATGGGGATGTTATTTTATTGTAAATAATCTGCACATAAAAATGGAAATGATATCTTTAACCTGAGGTGAGCAGACTGATTGTGTCTTGTTTACTTGTTCACTGTTCCCTAGTTCATTCCCTACTTAATAAACACATTAATCACTCACTCGGTCTTTACTCCAGAGTGGGCAGTGGATTTCTTTAATCATCATTCTGCATTATAACAGCCTAATGTAAGTTTGCATAACCTACATACACATGTTTCTTCACTCCGTTGTGGGAATATTTGAGTGAAAAATAAAAAGTTTCACACTAAAGGAAGTGATTTTGTACACAGTCACATTTGCACATTTGTCATCACAGGAAAAGCACAGGTGTTATAAAAAACATTAACAACTGGTCCCAATAAGCCACGACAGGAATTGTGTGTCGCAAATCCAAACTACACACTGATTCTTCACAGAATTTACTGTTTTAGCAGTTAGAAAACAAAAAAATCATTTATACTAACATAGTGATACAGTACTTACAGCATGAATAATGTCAATAAAACTATATCTTTAACATCACTGAAGATTAAAACTGCTGAATAAACAGGAAGTGATTTCATGCTTCTTTTTCTTTGTTTTTTTCAAGCTTCTTCTGGAGCCGTCTCACGACTCTTCATCGTTCATACGTCTCCTTTGTGAATTCCCTTGTGGGAGAATAGTATAAATCATATTCACGAATTCTGTCTCATTAAAATATACTGTCCAGTTTAAACACACACACATATATATATATATATATATATATATATATATATATATATATATATATACTTGTATATAATATACTTAAATACTGACGACTGTATTTATTGTTTATGTTTACTTTGTTGAGTCTGTTGTCCTATTTCTGTGTACGTACACTGAGAGCGGCGTAAAAAAACGGAGTCAAGTTCATTTTATGTGCACACATACCTGATCAATACATCTGGTTCTGATTCTGATTCAAGTATTTATTTCTATATGACAGTTTTATTTAGTCATTATTATCTTTATGTTTTTATTTATTTTTTTACAAAGAAAAAAATTCATGACACAACAAGACTAGACTGGAACAAATAATAAAAAACAAAACAAAAGAGCAAGTATACATCATTTTTAACACTATGTGGGATAAAGACCTGTATAAAGATCTATATAAACACTTATAATGTCGTACATGCTGTTATAGTTTGACCGCCCTTTAGTTTTTCAGTGTTGAATTGAATAAATGTAATAATAAAGCCTGGTTTCTTACCTGTAAATTTAATTTCGATTGACTCTTTGTTGAGGTTTTGGACGCTCTTGAATGAATCTTTTGCATCATAACGGACAAATGTGATTTTGCATAACTGCAATTTACATATAACCACACAGGCACATGTTTCTTCACTTCATTTTGGGAATTTCATTTTGGGAGTGTATTTTTGAATGACTTTATTTATGTTACACTGGACCATCTACAATAGAACCATATATTTAAAAACTACTTCTTGTTTTATGTAGTTATGAAGTTTAGTGATGTATTATTGTTTTCAGGGCCTGTTCGTTGGTATTCATGTCATCAGAGGACAAACTGGGGTGAACCATTGACTGTATATGAAGATGCGTGTGTGTGTGTGAAATAGTGCAATGTTAGATAAGTATACATATAGTGTAAATGTATGTATACATATGTAGAAAAAAGAAACAACAATAACATGCAGACAGTAGGTGGACATAGTGCAATGGTGCAGAGGGCAAAGGATGCTGAAATAAATATAATATAACAGTATATGTAATCTGTAAATATATACATACATATAAAATATCCTTCATACAGTCTGTGAGCTAAGACTGAGTCTGATTGACAGCTCCACCACACCTATGACATGCCGTGACGTCTGTTCCCGTGTGACCAATCAGGCGGGTGAGAGGGCGGGCACATAGTCCAAATTTTCGGCGGCGCGCGGCGGGCCGAAGCACCGAGAGAGAGTCTCCCGGTCTGAACCGGATCCAACCGGTCCTGTCCGCGGCGAGGCGAGGCAAGGAGGCTGAGCCCAGAGCACCGGCACGCTGAAGCACACCTCTGCAGACAGACTGAGAGAGAGAGAGGACAAACACACGAAAACTGACAGAAACTCCTTCAAGGCACCATTATGACTCCGTGAATCTGAACTGCTAGCTTAGCTCGCGTTAGCCGCCATCTCCATTGACTTTCCCATTAGCATGCTAGGTTGCTATTAGCCTGATGGTACTGTGTTTAAAATAATCTATAATAGTTACAGGAATATGTTTTCCAGATAAGGTAAAGTAGACGAGGAATAATAAGCAGCTGTAATACTTTTATTATAAATAAGATAATCGATACGTGCTGTTTATTTTACATCGAAGCTAACGTTAGCTAGTAGCTGCTAGCGGAGGAGTGTGTGCCATGAGATAATATCGATCTGTCGCTTTGAGAAGATTCACGCTCAGCTCCCCATCACATACTGATCGATACTTGTGTTTCAACGCGAGGACAGGACTCCACCAGGTAAGATCAGCCAGGCTCACCCAGCGTGGTGCTAACGTTAGCATCCTGAAGGAGGGGTGTGTTTAATCTGCGTGTGTGTGTGTGTGTGTGTGTGTGTGTGTGTGTGTAGGAGGGAGGGAGGGTGATGTGACGATCAGTGATATGAACCTTATGTACCGACCCGGAGCTGTCTGTGCCCCCCTCCCCTCTAATATCACGTTTGTAATAATCTACAGCAGCAGTAAAGTCTGTTTGTAGCTGTCGGGCTGCACGCTGCTGCAGGAGCCTGCTGGGGGCGCTGTTTTTGATCAGCTTTATTGATCAGGTGTGAACACGTGCAAGGGGTTTGACTCCGGTTTATACTCTCTAACTGTATACATAGAAACAGAGAAACATACCGTTTAAGGTCAACAGCAGTAAAAATAAACATTAAACTACTATGTACAAGTATAAATGAATATAAAAGTATATGTATACTTTAAATATATACCAGGAGAAAATAACCGTAGATAATAAGACAATAGCATACTTAAATAAGAATACTAAAATACATATAAATGTTTATATATACTGTAATAATTTAGATACATATGTAAAAAAAAAAGAAATAAAAACATGTAGACAGTCAGGCACAGTCAGTGCAATAGTGCAATGGTGCCAAGTGCATTGGATGCTGCAACATTCAGATTCAGATTTCCTTTATTAGTCCCACAGCGGGGAAATTCACAGTGTAACAGCAGCGAGACACACAGTGGAAAATAAATAGTAGGAAATGCAAGACATAGGGTAAGATAAAAAAATAAGAAAATAAGATATTTCGCATTAAAAATCTAAAAAAACTAAAATAATTAACTTTAATTATAATTATACCTGTAGACAGTACAGAGAGAGATGATCTGCCTGAGAATACATATAAGAATATAAAATATCTCAGGTAGAAAAAAGTGAAGACAGTGAAACAGTGAAATGAGTAGTGAGGTGGAGTGTATTGTGCAAGATTAACATAGTGTATAAGTGTATATACTGTAAATGTGTTTGTGTGCAGAGTGCAAATTATGTTGAAATAAGGATACTCAAATGTGTGTGTGTGTGTGTGTGTATATATATATATATATATATATATATATATATATATATATATATATACACACACACACACAGTAAGACAATAGTGAAAAGTGCTGAAATGTATAAATAAAAGTGTATATTTACTGTATAAGAAACAACAATGGTGACACGGAGTACTATAACAGGTAGCTTTACATGCATTAGGTAGATGGATGTGACGGTATGTACAGCGTGTGTAGATTTGTGTTTGAGTGATGATATTCACGTGTTAAATATATAGTTAACAGGTGTAGTGGCAGTGTGTTACAGGTTTTTTATCACGGGACTTGTTCCTGATGCTGTTGTATGAGTTTATGATTTGTTTTGACGGGTGTCATAACTGGACCACAAGTGGTTCACTGAGGCTGCCTCGACACTATTTGGCTGAACGAGAATAACTTGTTTCTGACTGAATGCACATACACGCATGAGAGGAAATCAGCACGCTCCTGATAGCTAATTCACACTTCTGCCCTGCTCCAACTCTCTAAAGATTAATGCATCTATAATGTCATGTTTGTAGAACAATATTTGACCTGTTACAACAACCCTTGTAGATGTGTGTATTTTTGTATGTTTCAAGATCGTTATTGTCATTTGAACAATTTTTATATAGAAACAGTTTTTGGCAATTAAATTCTCTCCTGCTCTAAAATATGTATTAAAGTCACACAAGTAAAAGGAGAACCCAAGATATGAAATAGTGCAAAAGTTTAAAATACGGTAATAAAGTAGAGTACATATATACAATAAGATATAACACAATAAAATAAATTATAGATAGAAATAAAATACTGTGGAGGTGTGCAGATATGATCAACAAACTGTAATGTAGACTTTTTATGGACAAGTTGAGTTATATTGAATGTAAATATGTATCCAAGTATAAGTGGCAGTAATAAACATATATAAACAGAGATGTAAACAGGAAGTAACCAATGAGTCATGCCAGTATGTGGTGAACTGTTACTGTGTATCAGGTGCCACTGTGGTTGAGGTTTGAACTGTCTCTCCTCCCCTCTCACCAGAAGCTCTATGCCAGCAGAAATGACGATGTTGGCCGATCACCCAGCCCGACAGCTGCTGGACTTCAGTCAGAAACTGGACATCAACTTGCTGGACAATGTCGTCAACTCCATGTACCACGACATCGGCTCTCAGGTGAGGACTGCTCGTCAATGAAAACAAATCATTTGTAACTTCTGTCTCAGAAATACACCTGAAATAGATTTTTAAAAAATATTTGTGCCGTTTGCTGTGTTGCTCTCTTGTAGCAACGAGTTGCCCAGGAAGTTCTCACCAACCTGAAGGACCACCCGGACGCCTGGACGAGGGTCGACACCATCCTGGAGTTCTCTCAGAACATGAAAACTAAAGTACGTGCAGGACGCATGCTGATCTCGTAGCCAGAGAAAAGCACTGAACTCCCTTCAGCTGCTTGTTGATGGTTCCTTAGGGCCGATGTAATAATATGAGCTGATTTTTATCAGTTTGTCCACATCAGACCAGTGAGGCTCGGCCTTCAGCTCATGAAAGCTCACTATGTTTAGATCTGCAGAATTTTCAGGGTTCATCTTTTTGCTGCATGTTTGATGTGAGACATTCACTGAGAGACAGTTTATCATCAGTGGTCAGACTGTCGATGTTCTGCTGAAGTTTTTGATTCTCCTTCCGTGTCTCCATTATTTATCAGTTACTTCCAAATATAATAAGCACCACTTCAATTTGCACTAATTTGAATTTAACAAAAGTTGTATGTACATGCACAAACATGCTCACACCTTTTTGATTCAAGATGCAAGATTTTATTTGTCATGTAGTTGCATCAGACTGTGGGGGCCTTCAGCAGCTCCTTCAGTAACAAACTCAGACACCCAAGGTGTAGGAAGGAGCGCTTCCACAGGTCCTTCATCCCAAACACCATCAGACTGTTTAATGCTGCTCTGTAATTCTGTCATGGCAACAAACAATTTTCATACCACAGTAGGACTGATGTTTCATCATTGCACTGATGTTTACTGATGTCCTAGCTATGCACTTTATGGTCTTTTTTCATTCCACTCATTTACTTATACTGGTGAATTCATATCTGCTATATATCCATATTCACCTGTGCAATAACACCTCACCACTGCACATCTAACTGGGTGAGGCTGTGTATATAAATACTGTTTCTTTCTTTTCTCTTATTATTATTATTTACTATTTATTGTACATATTGTTTTTTGTGTTTTTGTGTTTATTTTGTCTCTATTAATTTAATGTCTCCTTTAAATTGTGTTTGAGCTGCTGTAACGGTGAAATTTCCCCACCGTGGGATCAGTAAAGTATCTTATCTTAGTTGGTAATGAAATTCTTAAGTCACAGGCTTCTTCTGACGATGTTCAAATAATATTTTTAAAGAAAAAGCACACAAGTTAAAATTACAAAAAGTTTAAGATGTAGGAATAGAATAATTGTAAATGAAATAAAACAAATAGAAAATAGAATCTAGCTAATACTGTTGTGCAGTAGGTAATGCTGCGAAGATTTACTGTGTGTAAATGGTCCATGCTGACAGTCTTTAGTCATTCATGTTGTGCTGCATGTTTGAAATCACCAGGGAGACGTGACTGCAAATACAATGTTATGTTTAGCCCTTATTGGAAAATTAGCTCTTGATGAGAAGTCTGTCTTTTACCTTCTCAGAGCTTTAATATGTCTCAATCTTTCTTTCAGTATTACGCACTGCAGATTCTGGAGACAGTCATCAAAACACGCTGGAAGATTCTCCCAAGAAATCAGTGTGAAGGTCAGTTTAATGACATTAAATAAACAGCTTAAGAGGATGACATGTCTTTTTTCTTGTCAGGGAAATGTTCCTTCTGTTTCCTTTTTTTAAAAAAAGACATTGGTTTATTTTCAGGCATCAAGAAGTATGTTGTTGGGCTGATCATCAAGACTTCCTCTGATCCCACAAACATGGAGGTGAAGTCACACTGATGGACGATGCAGAACTTTGTAAATGAACTTTGTCCCATTCGATACTGATGTTAATGTTTTTAATATTCCCTTGCAGAAAGAGGGAGTGTACATTTCAAAACTCAACATGATCCTCGTACAGGTAAATACACTTTTTTTTATTACTGGCTGATATGATGATGCGATGAGGCTGCTGACACAGAGCTCTTCTTCTTCTCTTTAGATCCTGAAGCAGGAATGGCCCAAACACTGGCCCACCTTCATCAGCGACATCGTGGGAGCGAGTCGGACCAGCGAGAGCCTCTGTCAGAACAACATGATCATCCTAAAGCTGCTCAGCGAGGAGGTTTTTGATTTCTCCAGCGGCCAGATGACCCAGGTGAAGGCCAAGCACCTGAAAGACAGGTAACTGAAAAAATAAGATGATGTGCTGTGATTTATGTGTGAGTTTATTCTGTCTGCAGACAACTCTGGAAATCCAGAGTTCAGTTTGGGTGCTTAAATACAGAAAAGGTATTTCTGTTCCCAAAAATGTTGACAAAAAGACATTTTTGGCTACAAAAAAAGGTATTTCAAGTAAAGTTCAGTTTTGTTTTACTCAGGGCTTCAGTTTAAGCCTCAATGTGTAAAAAATTAGTCCATTAATATTAAAACAAGTTCATTCCCGTTGATACTGGATGGGAAACTGAATTGTAGAACTGCTCGATGAAGCCGAAAATTTTTCATGTGCCCAAACTTGACTGAGTGTCTTATCATTGATCGTTCAAATTGAGCTGATCTTGGACGTTTGGTGAGATTCTCAATGACTCTTCTTCACTAACGATCCCGTTTATTTATCTTTCAGCATGTGCAACGAGTTCTCCCAAATATTCCAGCTGTGCCAGTTTGTGATGGTAAGACTGCGCTGACGCCAGACCAAGCACTTTTCATCATCTGCATCTCTGATGTTTAAGAAATAATATGATCTGTTCTCACATGTGCCTCCTTCTGTGTAGGAGAACTCCCAGAATGCCCCGCTGGTCCACGCCACGCTGGAGACGCTCCTCCGCTTCCTCAACTGGATTCCTTTAGGTTACATCTTTGAGACCAAACTCATCAGCACTCTGGTCTACAAGGTGAACCAGCTAATGTTCACTCAGCAAACCAGAGTTCAGATGAAACATTTGTATATTCAGTCAAATCAGAATCAGGTCGTCTTTACTTTTCAAAAGTAGGAAATAAGTGCATAAACAAATGATAAATATAAAAGTATATTACTTAACCTATTTATGAAGCACGGAGGAGTTTCAGCACACTGAATGCACCGAAAGGTTTGGAGCATGAAATGATTAGCGGTGTAATCTCTTAATCGGTCAGCTGATTGACTGAAGGTTTTTATTTATTCAGCACAAAACACACGGAGAAAAGCAGCAAATGATTTCATGTTCGAAGCTGAATCAAGTTTTCTGTCGACGTGTACTGAACCTCTTTAATAAGCCATTTTATGGTGTCACCTTGAGCTCTGTGATTGACATTTTCATTAATTTCTAATTCATAGACCAGGTCACTGATCTTAAAGCCTTAATTTAATCTGCATTTTTTCACAGTTCTGCCTCTGAACTCACTGAGAGTTGTTGTCACATAAATTTTGTTACCAGCCTGCAATCACAACTGTAAATCAGCGGGGTGATGGACGTAAACACTTTTCATAGAAAAATGTCTTACAGGATAGTTAAACTGTTCACAGCTGACCTGACTTGTTTTGGTTTTGGTTTTTTGTGTGTTTCAGTTCTTGAACGTTCCCATGTTTCGCAATGTGACGCTGAAGTGTTTGACAGAGATTGCCGGAGTGAGCGTCAACCAGTACGAGGAGCAGTTTGTCAACCTGTTTACGCTCACCATGTGCCAGCTCAAACAGGTACACACACACAAAAAAACAATCATTCTGAGTGGTGCTTTAGTTAATTGCACGTATGCAAGTATGATGACACACAAGGACACACTTTACATGTGCCCACTCTGTTATTGCACACACAGACACACACACACTTTGTGCAAGCCTCTGCTCAGACTCACTGTCAGCCTGTTATTATACACACACACACACACATGGAGGACATTGTTGGGCAGTGTAAGCAGTTTTCTGTTTGTTCACTGTTATTACAAATAGACAAAAATAACACGTCTGTGGGACGAGTGAACGAGTGAAAAACACAGTTGAAAGTTTCAGGGCCGATTCCAAAAATATAAAGCACAATTTAAACCCTGATATATCTTAATAAATACACTGCGTGTAGATAAACAGTCTTAGTATCTTGTTTGTTGAGTATATTTCATATAGTTTGTTGGTATTTTCCCATGTCTTTGTTGAGACAGTCATATTCATAATAAGGTTTTAGTCCTGTTGACCTTTCTCATATTACTGTACATACAGAGTTAGCTGATGCAGGTATGGCTGCTAACGCCCTCGACACACCTTACATGTTTTAACAAACCGCCCCGAGGCTGGAGAGATGACAAGCCAGACGAATGGTTTTCTTAATGAAACCTGATGACACCTAAATATATTTTTTTACAAGAGTGCGTACAGACAACCAGGCGATCATTTAATGTCTGTGTCATTTTGAGCAGGCTGACAGATCAGCTTTAGCAAGCAAAAACAGGAGGAGAGGAAAAAGAAGGGAATAAAGAAAAGTGGATGAATGCACTATATGAAGTAAAAAACTGAGAAAAGGTGAAACAGTTTTTTAAAGATTTGAATTTATTTGTGACCGTTTCAAAGTCAAGCAGCAAAAATCCAGATTTAGGTTGAGTTATCTTCATACAGGTCGATTATTGGAGGGCACAGATTTTAAAATATGACACACCAAACATTTGAATGAAATTGAAGTCTTTAAATTAATAATGGATCAGCTGTCAGGAAACAAATCTTAGTCTTTGTTCAGTCTGCGTGCTCTACATGTGTATTTATCAGCACACGCTCCTCTTACCAGGTTGATGTAAACAGCTCCACCTACCTGCAGAGTGAAATAATCCCGGTGTGCAAGCTTGATGATAGATAATAAGAAGTTTATCTCCAACATCTAATATCTAGAGGAGCAGGTGTCAACCTCCTCTGTACTTCTTAGATTGCTGAATAAAAATATAATAGTTTTAGTGACCATAAACAAATAATAAAACACATGTTGGTTCTTACTCTAATAATCTTATTTTAAACTGATTTATCTTGTGATACACTGAATTTTGAGGATAGTGGATAAACATACATCTTTACACATCTTTACAACAAAGTGTCTTTCTAAAAAGAAGCACTGTTCAAACTTCTTGTCTTTCGAAACTGTACTTAGACAAATCTTAACTTAATTTCTCTTTTTTCCAAAGCGTTTAACTCCATGTCATGGTTTTCCTCACCAGACTTTGCAGGGTTTGCTTTGTTAGTTTTAGACATAGATGAAGTCGTTATCTTGGGTGGTCTCACAGCTCAGGGGGTTTAAAACTTGAACTTATTTACAGTAAATGTGAAAAAACAAAACACAATATGGATGCAATTATGGCAAAGCGCTTGAGATGGAATAGAGTTTGAGTACAAATAAATAACGGTGAGTTTGCGAAGTAATGTTTTGTTGTCTGGTCAGATGCTGCCTTTGAACACTAACATCAGACTGGCCTACGCCAACGGGAAGGATGACGAGCAGAATTTCATCCAGAACCTCAGCCTGTTCCTCTGCACGTTCCTCAAAGAACACGGCCAGCTCATCGAGAAGAGACCCAACCTGCGAGAAACGCTCATGGAGGTGAGAGGACGAGTCGGACCCCTTTTATGTTCAACTCAAGTGATTGTTGGGGTCTGTTTTGAATAAAACAAACCTACAGGCGCTCTCAGCTGGTGGCTGTTTGTCGTTCTCGCCTCCACTTCATGTTGTTAGAAAGGAATCACTCCCCCGACTGCTTCTTCCTGCCTTCTCTCTCCTGTTTGTCATCGCAAAGGTTTTATCAGGACACCACATGCAAGGAAAAAAAACATTTGGGACCCATTACAGTGGGAAGAGCCACCTTTCCTGTGGCTGTGTCTGCACTCGTATGAGTTACTTTGAGATAATTGTTTCAGGAGGAGACTGAGGCAGAAGCAGAGGAAAAGGCAGCAGCAGTTTACTGAAGAAAACACTGTTCAAGTGGTATTCTGCTGAGAGATTTAGATATCTAATGAACACTACAGGTGGATATAGAGACTCAGATGTTCATTATTAAACATCTAAGACTTTTTAAAGGATCATGAAATCATCAAATGTTTGAATAAATACTTATCATATAACAGTAATAATTATTTCACTTTTAATTGGCATTTGTCAGGACCGAGCCAGCTAACCAACCTACGTGTCACATTTAAGCAACATTTTTGAAAACACTTGCGCTCATTTATTATTAAGCTATACAGTTCTTGTTAGGATGGGTAAGTAAGAAAAAAAACGCCACTAACTTCATAAATTATGTACCAAAAACTGAACTGTGCTCTAAATTCACAAAGTGCAGTGAAAGAACTTGGCAATAAGTAAACAAAACTGTTTTTATTTTTATTGCTCTTATTTTGTTGTAACTTGTCCTAATCTGCAGCCGTAGAGCAGGACTGGAGACTGAACAGCGTTTTGGTATTGTTATGTGACATCATCGCTCTTTGCTCTGCCCCCCCTAGGCTCTGCACTACATGCTGCTGGTGTCTGAGGTGGAGGAGACGGAGATCTTTAAGATCTGTCTGGAGTACTGGAACCACCTGGCAGCCGAGCTCTACAGAGAGAGCCCCTTCTCCACCTCCAGCGCCCCACTGCTGTCTGACGTCCCACCACGCAGACACCTGTACCTGCCTGTGCTGTCCCAGGTAACCGAACATGCTCAGACAGACGCCTACCAGGAGACTTTTACCCCTAAAAAGAGATCAGTGTTGGATCGATCTGATCTTTTTCTTTACGTCAGCTGGCACACGTGTTTTTGATGCACAGAAATGCTGCAATCTTCACTATTAGACTGTTTGTTTATGTTATTAACCTGATTTATGGGCTCTTGTTTCATTCATTAATATAATCTGCAAAAGATATACAGATGACAAAAATAAACTCAACAGAAAACAGTTCCTTCAGGCTGCACTGAAGCAACAAACACACCATAAAGAAAAGAAATTCCCCTGACAGTGACAAGGCCAATAAAACAATAAGATTAAAATGCAAAAACAGTTTAGATGCAGGCTGTTTTATGTCTTAATGCATTGGAGAGTTTTTCAGTGGTCAAGCATTAAATTGCATTGATTTTAATAACTTTATCGTAATGTAAAGTGCGCACCGAGCAAAATGTCAGACAACGGTGAAAAATTGTGTCTGGTTTCAAATTTACTTTCCCATAACACAAAAAAGCAACAGATGCAGATTTTAGAAGCTGAACCATAAAATATTTGATTTTGTTTTTTGTAAAAATGACTTTTAATGTTGGCTGATTATTTTTGTGTCAAAAGACAAATCGATTAGTCATCCCATCTCGAAATGTAAAACAGTTGTGGATCAATGGAGTTAGACTTTGGTACAGTTTATGCTGTGTGTCCTGAATGCAAAACATGCTTATTTTTATCAGTATCAAAATCAGAATTATTTTAAATGATGATTATTTGTCTGTCTTTACCAACAAAACACATTTATTGCATACAAACATTTAAAAATGATTCATAATGTCCGTCATTTAATCACTATGCTCAATCAGACTCTCACATCCACTTTATTCTTCCTCCTCTTCTTCCTCTTGCAGGTGCGTTTGTTGATGGTGAGCCGAATGGCCAAACCGGAGGAGGTGCTGGTGGTGGAGAACGACCAGGGTGAGGTGGTCAGGGAGTTCATGAAGGACACGGACGCAATTAACCTGTACAAGAACATGAGGGAGACTCTTGGTAAGTTCACACACTCTTTAAGCTTTAAGTTTTCTATTTTTAGTTTCCAGGTACGTTTAATGTGTTTTTGTTTCATTATTGTCACTGTTATTACATTGACTGATACAAGACTGTTGGATCATTTCTTCACACTGTACGAGAGGCAGACTGCAACCACTGAGTCAGAGGGAGGATTCAAATTTATCACACCATTCATTAATGACAACAGAATAAATTAAAATAACACGGCTCACAAATAAAATGATCCAACATGACCAGCAGCTGAGTTGTGTCCGCTGTGACTTATCCGTCTCTCTCCGTGTGTCCTCAGTGTATCTGACCCATCTGGATTACGCCGACACTGAACGTATCATGACGGAGAAGCTCCACAACCAGGTGAACGGCACCGAGTGGTCGTGGAGGAACCTGAACATGCTCTGCTGGGCCATCGGCTCCATCAGCGGGGCGATGCACGAGGAGGACGAGAAGAGGTTCCTGGTCACCGTCATCAAGGTGGGACACACAAGATATTATGTTATATCAACTTCACCGGTGTTGAAGCATTTATTCAGTCCCAACCAGCAGTTTTGTGTTTGTTGAACTGTAACGTTAACCGGCTGTGTGTTTTATGTGCTCAGGACCTGCTCGGCTTGTGTGAGCAGAAAAGAGGGAAGGACAACAAGGCCATCATAGCGTCAAATATCATGTACATCGTGGGCCAGTATCCACGCTTCCTCCGAGCTCACTGGAAGTTCCTCAAGACTGTCGTCAACAAGCTGTTTGAGTTCATGCATGGTGAGAAACCTGAAAAGACACAGATAAAAGGAGTCTTTTGAACGCATAAACATATTTTTAAATCTTTTTTTTTTTATGTCGTTAATGTCGTTACAAACTGTGTGATTCTGATGTTTAGAGCCAAAAAGAGACTCATAGCAAACAGAGACAAAGATTTAAAATGAACTTTTCCTAAAAGTTCCACCGATAATTAAATTATGATGGATGCTGTCTGTCAGTGAAGGTTGTCATGACTTCTTGTTCTTCTTCTTCACACAGAGACCCACGACGGTGTGCAGGACATGGCGTGCGACACCTTCATCAAGATCGCCCAGAAGTGCCGGCGCCATTTTGTCCAGGTTCAGGTGGGCGAGGTGATGCCGTTCATCGACGAGATCCTCAACAACATCAACACCATCATCTGCGACCTGCAGCCGCAGCAGGTCTGTCGGGTCGACTCGCCATCAGTCTGTTTGAAATGACATTACGTTGATATTTATCAGACAGACACTGTTCACACCGTGTGGCGGTCACAGTCAGATAAACTGTCCCTCGTCTCTGCAGGTTCACACGTTTTACGAAGCCGTCGGCTACATGATTGGAGCTCAGACGGATCAGGCGGTTCAGGAGCTTCTGATAGAGAAATACATGCTGCTGCCCAACCAGGTGTGGGACAGCATCATCCAGCAGGCCACCAAGGTGAGGAGCAGGAGGGCTGATCCCTCATAATCACTGATGTTTCTTTAATGCCGTCAGCTGATGTCGTTTAACGCAGCCTGTAGCTGTTTTTCGTTTGAAAATTAATAATAAATTGTGGACTCGGCTGCAGAACGTGGACATCCTGAAGGACGCGGAGACGGTGCGTCAGCTGGGCAGCATCCTGAAGACGAACGTCAGAGCCTGTAAAGCCGTCGGTCATCCTTTTGTTGTCCAGCTGGGACGAATCTACCTGGACATGCTCAACGTCTACAAGTGCCTGAGTGAAAATATCTCCTCAGCCGTCCAGACCAACGGTTAGTTCACTGAGTGAGTGAGTGAGTGAGTGAGTATTGACTGGTAATAAATACAAGGTAATGTGTTATGAAAGCACAATTTAGGAGGCTCTTCTTGGAAAACAAAGCATGTTCTTATGATTAACAGAAATGAAAAGTAAATAATTTGACATAATTAAACCAACACAGAACCAGTCAAGATCACAGACTCCCTATAAAGAAAGTTAGAGAGCAGCTGGTGAACATTTGAAGAGACAAATATTTCCCTGTTCACCATATCATGATGATATGTGATAGTACATCTGCTGTGTTCACAACTTGTTTCTGCTTCCCTTTGTAGCCAAAATAAAACACTGATTTCAGGTTTAAATAACTAACAGTGTCTTTTATCATTCATGTAGGTGAGATGGTGACCAAACAGCCTCTGATCAGGAGTATGAGGACAGTAAAGAGGGAGACCCTGAAGCTGATCTCAGGCTGGGTCAGTCGCTCCAACGACCCTCAGATGGTGAGAACAGTCTGCTCTATAACGGAAAGATTTTAAATGTGTTTATATTTAAATCTGTGTTTAGAGTAACTTATTTTTAGCAGAGCTCCACACAAGCAGTCCTCTGTATGCGTTCAGTGATGGAGCAACAAAAAAACAAATGGAAAAACTGTACCAACAGTTTGGGACAAATTTCCCAATTTCTTCTCAAAAACAACACATATGTTTATGATTAAAGGCTCCAATTAGAAAAATGTTGTCAGTGTAATTGTACCTGGGACCAAAACACAGACTAACTAATGTTTTTTTTTAACCATTTTTAATTTTTCAGTCATTTATTGGCAGGTAGCGACATGTAAATATGAGTCTTAAAGTAAAATTCCCAAGTAGTGTATGAAATAAAATAATATAACAGATTTCTGAATCTAAATGATCCAATGAGGGGAGTCCTCTGAGCATGTTTACTCTTTCTGATCAATAATAGTCGATGGTACAGTCGTGGAAATGCATCTGATGGGGTCTGTGATCGTGTGTGTTGTTCTGTGCTCCAGGTGGGTGAGAACTTCGTGCCCCCCCTGCTGGAGGCGGTGCTCATCGACTACCAGAGGAACGTCCCAGCCGCCCGAGAGCCCGAGGTCCTCAGCACCATGGCAACCATCGTCAACAAGCTGGGCGTCCACATCACAGGAGAAATTCCCAAGATCTTCGACGCCGTCTTTGAGTGCACTTTGAACATGATCAACAAGGTCTGTTGTTTGAGTCAGTCAGTCAAACCTGCTGCCGGTTGCAAAGTTTCACACCTGAACTCCTCTTCGTTGTTTTTTCTTTCTTTCTTCCTCTTGTGCTGTCAGGACTTTGAAGAATTCCCAGAACACAGAACCCATTTCTTCTACCTCCTTCAAGCCGCCACCTCTCAGTGCTTCCCAGCCTTCCTGTCCATCGCCCCTGCCCAGTTCAAACTGATCCTGGACTCCATCATCTGGGCCTTCAAGCACACCATGAGGAATGTGGCCGACACAGGTGAGAACCAGCATCAAGACACCTGGTCAGAAGAGAAGTTTACACAGATACAGAAAAGTCACTGAAATAAAAAAAAAAAAAAAAAAACTGTCTTTGTCAGTGTAGAGCAGGTTTTTCCCAACCAGCCGGAGGATTTCATCATTTAGACCTTCATTATGATGTAGAGTTTTAAATTTAAATTGTGCCTTACATGTTGACAAAAGATAAAAATTACACACTTAACTTTGTCTTAGACAGTGTTTCAGTTAAACATTTTCCTGTCGTCTGTAAACAAAAGACTCCTTTTTGAGTGGTCGCCCGACTAATAAGGGTGAGGGAAATAATCGTGATGCTTTGTTGAATGATTCTTCATCAGCGCAGTAAAATCTATAATCGATTGAATTGATGGAGAAAAATAAAGCATGGATAGAAATCTGAAAGTGAGATGCAATGAGAATCGTTTAATAATTGAACCGTGAGGTGACTGAAGATTCACACTCCACCTGACTGAAAACACCAACAACTTCTAATTAGGAGCGAGTTGTGTCATCGTCAGAAATCATGTTTTATTTTTGTTACAGCAGCAGGTTGTGAGCTGATGTTTTGGTCTAACGAAGCATCTCGTCGTCTCCTGCAGGTCTACAGATCCTTTACACGCTGCTGCAGAACGTGTCTGGAGAGGAAGCAGCAGCACAGAGCTTCTATCAGACGTACTTCTGTGACATCCTGCAGCACATCTTCTCCGTGGTCACCGACACCTCCCACACTGCAGGTAAAAGGACGGACGTGACGGCAGCTGGAACTTGTTTGGAAACTATTTTTAACCTTTTTCATAACTCAAAATATAAAGTTGTTTGATTTTTAGTTTGTACACATTTAATCTAAACTAAAGAAAGAATAAAGATTCTTGTTTCCTCACTTACTTTAATATGTAAAACAGAATTTATTGTCTATGTTATTAGAAGTGAATCTGATCTTTATGGAGCCCGAGTTTAATTCACGTTCTCATAAACAATCAGACTTTGAGCGTCTCTTCTTGCTTCCTGTCTGCAGGTCTGACCATGCACGCCACCATCTTGGCCTACATGTTCAACCTGGTGGAGGAGGGGAAGGTCAGCGTTGCCCTGAGCGCCGCCAGTCCCGCCAACAACCAGGCGCACGTCCAGGAGTACATCGCCAACCTGCTGAAGACGGCGTTCCCCCACCTACAGGAGTAAGTAGACCTCAGTCTTGCCGGGTGAACAACGGTGGGATGCTTTTTCGTGGCACAGCTGACACAATTAAAAAGTATTTACATTTCCTTCAGTAAATCTTTTTTAAAATGACAGCTGCAGCTCTTGAGGTTTTAGTCCTAAAAAAAGAGTCAGCCATTTTGAACGCCAGCTTCAAATGTTTCATACACTTTGATTCATGCAGGATGTAAGATGATGCGAAACGTGACAATCGTCAGGCTCCATCCAAAAAACTTGACTGGACCTACAGATGCTCCCTCGTTGAAAGCAACAAGTAACTCCGTCTTTGGGAGTTTGTTCAAAAACATTTGAAGCAGTAGAGGATCAGATTAGAGGGAAAAGGTTGATTAAAAAGGTGAGCAGATGTTTCATCCTTGAATGTTTTGTCTCCAGCGCCCAGGTGAAGGTGTTTGTGACGGGTCTGTTCAGCCTGAATCAGGACATCCCTGCCTTCAAGGAGCACCTGAGGGACTTCCTCGTGCAGATCAAGGTGAGTGAGGCAGGAAAACACCTGAAAACAAACAGAGAAGACGTAGTTAATAAAAACACTAAGAGAAAAGGATATCGTGTGAGAATTTTAGGATTAATATATGAAAGAGAACAGCAAAGCGAATAGGTGATGATATAAAAACATCAGGGAAGGTTTAAATTTTCTCACCTGAGCCTCCATCACAAGTTAAACGATGATTCTGGGATTAGATCATTAAGCAACAACACAAACACAAACTCCGATCTCATTGGAAGCATTTAAAAGGCAAAAACCTGCGTCAGATTATTTTAACTTTCGATTTGAGAGACTTTGTGGAAAGTTTGAATTTTAAAGGCCGAAGCCGCTGTGAGTTTCTGCTGAGCTGCTGCTTCTTCTTGTGTGGTCCTGCAGGAGTTTGCTGGCGAGGACACGACGGACCTGTTCCTGGAGGAGCGAGAGACGGCGCTGCGCCAAGCCCAGGAGGAGAAACACAAGCTGCAGAGATGTCGGTGCCCGGCATCCTCAACCCACACGAGCTGCCGGAGGAGATGTGCGACTGAAGCGGCGAGCTGGCGTGGACAAAACAGCTCTGACGGGGGAAATGTCGAGAGAGAGAGAGAGAGAGAGAGAGAGAGAGAGAGAGAGAGGAGGACGCTTCCTGTTGATAAATTTTTTTCTTTCAAGTCAAGTGTGTTTGTGTGTGTGTGTGTTTGAAAAGAGAATGAGGGGCCGGACGAAGGACCCCAGCACTCGGTTGTACGTCGACCAAATCAATGTCAATATGTAAATGAGAATCACCCCCTCCCCTCCCCCCCCACCTCAACCCCGGCGTGGATTCTTCTGTTTTTTTTTTCCCTATAAACTTATTTTATACAAAGATTTTTTTTTGTCTAACAATGCCATCTTTTGTTAATTCTTTGCTTATTAAAGCTTTATGTTTGTCCGTACGGTTCTTACACCTGCATGAAGTTGTGGAAAGAATTGAAAGTTATTTTTAACCCCGCCCACTCCATTCACCTCCTCCTATTTGTTAATATGTAATATACAATGTTGAAACACTTGCAGTGGTTAGCTGATGGATCGCTCTGGTTTCAGAAGTGCCACGTTCACGCTGCAGGACGAATGTGACGCTCATGGGGTAGACGTGTACTTCCTCGCTTCCTTTGTTGTTTTTGGTTTGTCAGTGTGTTTATTGTTTTTTTGTTTTTGTTTATTTTTTTTTTTACTCTGGCTCTCTGATTGGGTCGGAGCTTCAGTCGGACCGCTCTGCGTTTTGGATGAGAAGGAAGGCTGTGTGCATATCATCCTGTTTGTAAAGCTGTCTTAGTACTCTGAGAATATAAAGTTGGCTATTTTTACAAAAAACAGTCTGTGTGACTCTTCTTTACTCAGAGCTTCGAATCAGAGCTCATTCATGGAAAACCTAGAAAGCGGCAGGAATGTCACAGCTCGACTTCCAGGACCTTTTTTTGAACCTTTTTTTTTTTTTTTTTGCAAGTTTTTTTTTTTTTTTGACACATATTGACACATACTGTAAAAGTTTTAGGAAAAATGTTTTGTTTTTTTAAATAAAGTTTAGCTGTGGAAACTTTAATCTGTCATCATCAACTTTAATCACATCTGAACAGAGGGGAAAAATGTGGAGTGAAACTAAAGTTAGATCTTTTTCTCAGCAGATTCCTGAGTTTTTTTTTCCAAACTGACTAACTTTAAACCTGAATAAAACCAACATGAACGGCTCTACCTGCACTTTTAAAGGTTTTCTAAGTACAGACGTGGTGGGATGATGAGCAGCGACACACTAACCAGACAAAGTACAGATTACTTTCTAATTAATGTCCTGTTGAGACGTAGAAAAACTGCAGTTTTCCAAATGTAGTTTTCTACGTTGTGGGTTCCTGAGAAAGGTAAAACATCTGTGTCTGAATGGAAACTGTATAAAGTCTCAGTCCCTGTGGTGTTAATGGCTGGGTCTGAAATTAAAGAAAAGTATTTGAATAATCAGGGAGCTAACTGTTCAGTGAGATTAATTACATCAGAGGACATGCAAACAAAACCTTTTCTTTTTCCTCCCTTTAAAACCGCACAGCCCAAAAAAGTATTCAGATCTTGTACTTCAGTAAAACTAGTAACACCATAGTGTAAAAATACTCTGTTACAAGTAAACATCCTCTATTTAAAATTTTATTAAAGTAAAAGTACAAAATTATTACCATCAAACCATAATGTATTTCAAACATGATTTGACCCCCACAGTTCAATAAAGTTTTATTTGAATCTATTATACAACGTGTATGTTGTATACATGTATGTTGATGTTTAAACTTAAATAAAAAAAAATTAGCTGGAATTAGAGGACAACAGAAACAAATAATTAAAATTAAAATGTTAAGAATTTATTTAAAAAATAAAAAGACTTTCTGGCAAATAAATATCATTAAAATATTAATTATTCATTTAATAAAAATACATGTTTGCTAAATAAATTACAACATTGAAATATTAATATAAAGAAAAGACTAACTTAGACTTGTCAAACAAAAGACATTATTAAAATTATGACTTTTTGCCATATAACAACATTCATATTTAAATAATATAATGAATTTTTTAAATCAAATAAATAACTTGAAATAATAATTTAATGAAAACATGTAGTCAAATAACAACAGTAATTTATTAATTATTTTAATAAAGACCACTATTGTCAAATAAATAGCAAAGTTCAAATTTGACTAATTAAATAAAAAGTTTTTAATCAAATCAATAACTAAATCAAAATATTAATAAATTAATAATGACAAAATGTTTTTGTCGAATAACAAATTCAAATATAATAATTTAGTAAAATTATAAATAAATAATTTAGTAAAGACTTTTTCCAAACAATAACAACATTCAAATTTGAATAATTAAATGAAAACTTATAAAATAAATAACTAAATAAAAATATGATTAATTTCATACATAAATATGTAGTTTTAACATTTTTGTTTTTAAGTTGTTTGTCTAAAGTTGTTGTCCTTGACGTTACTTCAAGATATCGCGAGACTGCCGAAGACAGCCGAACGAAGCCGAAGCGGCCTCGGCGGAAACACCCGAGCTCTCCCCTCTCCTCCTTTTTCAACATGGCCGCCGTGTCTGCTCCCTCCAGTGTCGCTCAGCTTGGAGGCTGACTGACTCTTTGCCCCCCCACCTCCACCTCCTCCACCTCCACCAACACTTAACTTTCTCCACTCGGATGCAAACCACCACCCGCACCTTTTTATTGTTGTTGTTGTTGTCGTCCCCCCCTGTCTCCAGTTATTTATATGGGATAACCTTCACCAACAACACTCCCTGCACCGGGCCTCCTCTTCATCTTCTTCTCTGCCCCCCCTCCACCACCTAAAAACAGCTAACAGCCCCCACTGCGATGGTTTGACTCCTCAGCTTCTCCTCTCCATGAACAATGTGTGAAAACTGCGCCGAGCTGGTGGAGGTGTTAAATGAAAGTAAGTAAACAACAATAACTATTTTTTATTTACAGCCGAGTTAGCCTAGTTAGCTCCACTGTTAGCTCGGCGGCTAACTCTGCATAACTTTGCGTTAGCTGTTTGGCTCGACTTTATCCACCGACACTGTTGAGGGATATATCTTTGACAGCCCTGTTGTTGTGTCTAATTCGACATAAATGTCTCTATAATGTCAGTTTTTATTATTTTATTTTTGGGGAGGGGAGTACGTGGAGGGGGGCTGTCTGTCAAGCAGGAGTCAGGGATCCTCTCCGGATCTGGACCGGGCTCTTGTGTGACACCACAGCCGGGATTCGAGCCACCTCGGCGGCGAGCTGCAGCCGAGACAAGCCGCTGAACCTCGGGTGTTTTGGGGGCTTTTGTTGGGAAGTTAGCTCAGCGAAAAGCAGCGCCAGAACCTTTTATTTGCATCTATATGCAAAAATGTGTTTCAGCACACTGTGAATATATTAAATATGTCAGTGATTCATATTTATGTGCTTTCTCCCATTTCAGGTTCTGATATTGTACAGTGGATGATCAAGAATCTGGACATTGAAGATCAAGGTAAAACAGCTGATCAATATTCATCTCGGAAAGATACAGTACTGTGTGATATGAAAGAGACAGGAGCAGGCCGCTGCACAAAGGGAAGTTAGTTATTGTAGTTTGGCTGCTGATTTGTCCTATTTAACTAAGATAGTCAGTGCGGTGGATGATGGCTCATGAGGACAGTTAAGGTACTTTGTGCACGATTGTGCAAATAAATGTCCAAAAAAATTACAGAAAATAAGACACCTCTTGTAACATTGACAAAAAACCCTGACCCTCAAGGATGGTGTAAGGTGTAGATTTTCCATCCATCCATCCATCTTCATCCGCTTGATCCGGGACCGGGTCGCTGGAGGCAGCAGTCTGAGCAGAGATGCCCAGACTTCCCTCACCCCAGACACTTCCTGCCAGCTCTTCCAGGGGGACCTTGAGGCGTTCCCAGGCCAGCTGAGAGACATAGTCTCTCCAGCGTGTCCTGGGTCTTCCCCGGGTCTCCTCCTGGTGGGGCATGCAGAGGGTATAGAGCTGGTCCAGTGTTCCATGACCAGGACGAAAACCGCATTGTTCCTCCTGAATCCGAGGGTCGACTATTAGGCCGAATTCTCCTCTCCAGTACCCTGGCGTAGACCTTCCCGGGGAGGCTGAGAAGTGTGATCCCCCTGTAGTTGGAACACACTCTCCGGTCCCCCTTTTTAAAAAGAGGGACCACCACCCCGGTTTGCCACTCCAGAGGCACTGTCCCCGAACCTCCATGCAATGTTGCAGAGGCGTGTCAGCCAAGACAGCCCCACAACATCCAGAGACTTGAGGTACTCAGGGCGGATCTCATCCACCCCCGGCGCCTTGCCACCGAGGAGCTTGCAAACTACCTCAGTGACTTCAGCTTGGGTGATGGACGAGTCCACCTCAGAGTCCCCAGCCTCCGCTTCCTCATTGGAAGGCAAGTCGGTGGGATTGAGGAGTCCCCAGGTGACGGAGCACTACCAAGTACCCTCCCAGAGACTCCAAGAAGGCCGGGTACTCTGTACTGCTGTTCGGCCCGTAGGCACAAACAACAGCAAGAGACCTATCCCCAACCCGAAGGCGCAGGGAAGTGACCCTCTCGTTCACCGGGATGAACTCCAACACATGGCGGCTGAGCTGGGGAGCTATAAGCAAGCCCACACCAGCTCGCCGCCGCTCACCCATCTCACCCATCTCTAGCCGTGGTACCTCTCCACCTCCCACACGAGCTCAGCTCAGGCTCCTTCCCCAGCCAGCGTGGTGACATTCCATGTCCCTATTGCCAGAGTTTTGGTCCAGGGATTGGGTCGTCGTCGAGGCCACCAGCCATGACTGCTACCCAAACCACATTGCACCGGCCCCTCATGGACTATCCTGCGGGTGGTGAGCCTACTGGAAGGCGGGCCCACGCCGCCATTTCGGGCTGAGCCTGGCCGGGTCCCGTGGGCAAGAAAGACCCGGCCACCAGGCGCTTGCCAGCAAACCCCCAACCCCAGGCCTGGCTCTAGGGTGGGGCCCCGGTAACGCCAATAATCCGGGCGTACATGTAACGGTCCTTGTTGTTTCTTTCTCCATGGTGGCCTTGTGAACTGCTCTTAGTCTGGCTCCGTCACCTAGGACCTGTTTGCCATGGGAGACCCTACCAGGGGCGTAA
>JAKKUS010001161.1:0-25000 GCA_023238725.1 Scortum barcoo
GAGAATAATTTAAATCCACCAAAGAGAAAAAACTCACACGAGAGCATGACCCAGCTGTGATAAAGAAAACAGATCGCCCAAAAAAAGACCAGGCGGTGTTGTTAAAGTCCTCCTGTCCTCTTCAGGTACTGGGATCCAGGTCCTCGCGCTGACCCGTTCGAGGACATGCGGTACATCTGGGGCGGGTTTACATACCTGCAGGATGTTATTGAGCAAGGCATCATCAGAGCCATGACGGGCACCAAGGAGAAGATGGGCGTCTACATCCAGCAGATGCCGTATCCCTGCTACGTAGATGACATGTAAGCAAAAATTCTCCTCTTTGGGTTTCAGTTTTAAAGCTGCTGCGTCTCATAAACACTCCTTCGTGTCCTTGTCTCAGTTTCCTGCGGGTGATGAGCCGCTCCATGCCTCTCTTCATGACTCTGGCCTGGATGTATTCGGTGGCGATCATTCTGAAGAGTGTGGTGTACGAGAAGGAGGCAAGGCTGAAGGAGACCATGAGGATTATGGGACTAAACAACGGCATCCTGTGGTTCAGCTGGTTCATCAGCAGCCTGATTCCTCTGCTGATCAGCGCCGGACTGCTGGTGCTGCTGCTCAAGGTGACGATACAGCCAGCTGTCTGATGATCAGTCTGTCTTACTAAATCAATCATTTTAGATTTTGTGCTTGTCAGACAAATAAACTGAGTGGCGTCAGGTTGGTCTATGAAATCATAAAACTGAAAAACTTTCTAAACCCAAATGATTAATCAGTTAATGAAGAAAGTGATTGAAAGTGTGAGGCCTGAAAAAAGAAAGCACTGGTAGTAACAGACTTCTAAATAGTAAATTATTAAATTCGGAAGCAGAGTTGTTTAAATTTATTAAAGAGACAAACGAAATAGAAAGGCTTAAGATAAGATAAGAGATAAGAGATCCTTTATTGATCCCACGGTGGGGAAATTTCACCGTTACAGCAGCTCAAACACAATTTAAAGGAGACATTAAATAATAGAGACAAAATAAACACAAAAAAAAAAACAGTATGTAAAATAAATAGTAAATAGTAATAATAAGAGAAAAAAAGAAAGTATTACATACATATATACACAGCCTCACCCAGTTAGATGTGCAGTGGTGAGGTGTTATTGCACAGGTGAATATGGATATGTAGCAGATATGAATTAACCGTATAAGTAAATGAGTGGAATGAAAAAAGACCATAAAGTGCATGGCTAGGACCTCAGTAGACATCAGTAAACATCAGTGCTACTGTGGTATGGGAGTGTTGGTTACAGATTCATAGAGCAGCATTAAACAGTCTGATGATGTTTGGGATGAAGGACCTGCGGAAGCGCTCCTTCCTACACCTTGGGTGTCTGAGTCTGTTGCTGAAGGAGCTGCTTAAGGCCCCCACAGTCTGATGCAGAGGGTGGGAGGTGTTGTCCATGATGGTGGACAGTTTGGCCAGAGCCCTCCTCTCCCCCATCACCTCGATGGAGTCCAGGGGGCAGCCACAGACTGAGCTGGCTCTTTTAATCAGTCTGTTGAGCCTCTTCTTGTCCCGCTCAGAACAGCCCCCCTCCCCAGCAGACCACTGCATAGGAGACCACAGACGCCACCACAGTCTCATAAAAGGTCCTCAGCAGTGGCCTGCACACACCGAAAGAGAAGAACTTTACTTTACTGCTCTGATGTTGGCGTCCAGGAGGTGTCAACGTCACCAGATCAGTTCATATCAGCCTTCAGCTGCATGTCATCTCCTCCTGTGTCTCCTGTCTGTCAAAGTGATTCACCTAAAAACAGACTTCACATCACTAAGGGCGATCACTTTGTCAGCTCACCACTTCCTGCCGTGTGTTTGCTGCAGCTGGCATGTTGTTTTTAATGATGATTCAGCAGGTTTAAAGTCTCTGCTTGTTTTATAATAAAGTTTCATTATAAATGAAGGTAGAAATCATCAGGAGAGCGTAAAGTATATTTAATCAGTTAATTAACTGACCTTGTTCTGAACTGGTTTTGGCCTGAACAGAAGGGGAACCTGCTGCCCTACAGTGACCCCGGCGTGATCTTCCTCTTCCTGGGATCCTTCGCCGTGGTAACCATCATGCAGTGTTTTCTCCTCAGCACGGCGTTCGCCCGTGCTAACCTGGCCGCTGCCTGCGGAGGAATCATCTACTTCACCCTCTACCTGCCCTACGTGCTCTGCGTCGCCTGGCAGGATTACATCGGCTTCGGAGCCAAAGTCTTTGCAGTAAGACCACCAAACCGACCAGTATGTATTTACGATGCTGTGTTGTTATTGGACAGAGCAGGTCACATGTGCTCCTCCTCTGCAGAGCCTCCTGTCCCCCGTGGCCTTCGGGTTCGGATGCGAGTACTTCGCTCTGTTTGAGGAGCAGGGAGTCGGCATCCAGTGGAAGAACCTTGTGTCGAGTCCTCTGGAGGAGGACGACTTCAGCCTCCGTACCGCCATCATAATGATGTACTGTGACTCCTTCCTGTACGGAGTCCTGACCTGGTACATTGAGGCCGTGTTTCCAGGTGAGAGCTAACATTGATTTTAACTGAACCTCAAATAGACAAACACCTGGACGTTTATTATAAGGTGTGAATAATGTGATGTTTCAGGCTCAGTCAGACTTGAGACCCTGCTCGCAGCGACTGTTTTACTTAAATTTCCCTGAGGGAGCCATCTCAAAGGGATCAATAAAGTCAAGTCTAAGTCTAAGTCTAAGACTGCAGGATTTGAACTTTAGCTTGAAAACCAGAGATCTTTTCAGCAGGTGAAGGAGTTTTGAACTCCATGATAATGATGGTGATTATGAAGATAATGTTAATTCTTCTTTTTCTAAAAATCTGAAAATGTCCTGACAGGTTTATTAGCTTCCTGAATATTTCAGACTCTGCTCAGTAAGTATGATTAAATCTGCACACAGAGGTGCTGATCTTCACTTTTTATTAACATTTATCTATATCTCAGGTCAGTACGGGATCCCTCGCGTCTGGTATTTCCCCTTCACTAAGTCCTACTGGTTGGGAGAGAAAGACGGAAAGTCCAACAAAGTCCCTCTGAGCCGAAAAGGAAACCCAGGAGGTGAGACTGCTGTTACACAGAGTGAACACACGGTGACGACATGGAGCTGCACTCACAGAAACACCAAATCACATCTGTAACCAGAAAGAGCAAATACAGATGCATGTTTTCTTCTTCTAAGACTTTTGATTTGAAACAGACTTCCTGAACAGGGCAGTAATGTGTGTGTCCGCTGTGTTTGCAGAAGTGTGTATCGAGGAGGAGCCGGCTCACCTGGAACCCGGCGTCTACATTGAGAACCTGGTGAAGGTTTATCGTCATGGGAAGAAGCTGGCGGTGGACGGGCTGACGCTCGGCTTCTACGAGGGACAGATCACCTCCTTCCTGGGTCACAACGGAGCTGGAAAAACCACCACCATGTGAGTAAAGCACATCCACCAGTACAGATACTCATACTGAACAGTAAAAGTAGAGAAACATACAGACACACATCTTTTTATCTGATAAACTCCTGTTGTCTCCTCTGCAGGTCCATCTTGACTGGTCTGTTCCCTCCAACCTCTGGTACCGCCTACATCCTGGGCAGAGACATTCGAACTGAGCTTAGCGCCATCAGACAGAGTCTGGGAGTCTGTCCACAGCACAACGTCCTCTTCAGCATGTGAGTCCTCTAATATGATGTGGACTGTCAGCGGGGGAGGAAATGTTACTGTGACTTAGATCAAAGAGGTTTCTGTAGTAAGAGTCCAGGTTGTCAGGTGACCCTGTGCCTGTGTTGTGGCACCCCCTGCAGGTTGACGGTGGAGGAGCACATCTGGTTCTACGGGCGGCTCAAAGGCCTGTCAGAGCAGCAGGTCAAAGGTGAGATCGAGCAGATCCTGCAGGACACCGGGCTGCCCCACAAACGCACCTCCAGGACCAGTGCTCTGTCCGGAGGCATGCAGAGGAAACTGTCTGTGGCTCTGGCCTTCGTGGGGGGGTCGAAGGTCGTCATCCTGGACGAGCCCACGGCCGGCGTGGACCCGTATGCCCGCAGAGGGATCTGGGATCTGTTGCTGAAGTACCGACAGGGTGAGTAGTCCTAATTGGTCAGTTTAATCACCAGTAAGTTTAGAATTTAGTTTAATTTCCTGCCTCCCATCAGGTCGGACTATCATCCTGTCCACACACCACATGGACGAGGCGGACATCCTGGGCGACCGGATCGCCATCATCTCCCACGGCAAGCTGTGCTGCGTGGGCTCATCTCTGTACCTGAAGAACCAGCTGGGGACGGGTTACTACCTGACACTGGTGAAGAAAGAACCGGCACCGTCGCTCAGCTCCTGCAGGAACTCGTCCAGCACCGTGTCCTTCACCAAAAAGGTCTGAGCTGCACTGGTCCTCACTGTCCAGGCTGGACCCTGGTTCATACTTGTCCAAGAGAGTCCAGCCAGGCTGGATGTTCTGTGTGATGTTCAGTATCACTGTTAGACAATTATTGTATTCTATCATTCAGCAGTATTTTCTCTCTCACTGTAGTATTTAAACGCAGCCCTCTCTCTGCAGTCTCTGAACTTTAAATCCCTGTGTTGTGGGTGTTTCAGGAGGAGGAGTGCGCCTCAGTCAGCAGCAGCGACGCAGGACTCGGCAGCGAACATGAAAGTGAGGCTGCTACCATCGGTGAGCTCTCTGTTCCTGCAGGGCGTTTGATTTGTTCACCTGCAGGTGGATCTGATCTGTGTGTTCTGTCTCCGTCCTCAGAGAACGGCCCCGCCGCCTCCATCTGTAATGTCCCCTTCGTACCCCCGGACGTGTCCCTGGTCTCCAGTCTGATCCTGTGTCACGTCCCCGCCGCCCGCCTTGTGGAGGACCTCAGACACGAGCTGACCTATGTTCTGCCGTACAGCGCCGCCAAGGACGGGGCCTTCGTGGCGCTCTTCAAAGACCTGGACCTCAAGCTGCCCGACCTCGGCATCTCCAGCTATGGAGTGTCCGACACCACGCTGGAGGAGGTGACCGGGTTTTTATTTCCCGAGTCAGAGAGGAAGAAGTTTATCCTCCATCTGTGTCAGAGAAACATCATAATCAAGTTGTACAGAAAACCAGAAGTGTTAATAAACTTGAAATACTCTTTATTTATTATGATATTATAATCAGATGTTCTTCATCTGCAGAGAGAACTCAGATTTATTTAGTAAAATGTTTTCATCAGGAGCCTCTCAGCAGTTAATCAGCTGGACCATCTTAAAAAAAACGTGACGTTAAAAGGTTGTTTTAACAACATTATTGTTGTCATGTGACCAGATCCAGGATGAGTGATGCACACACAACATGACATGTTCATAAATATGTTGTGAAAGCAGGAATGGGAACATTACCTGATTTTTTTAAAAATATATATTTTGTAGATTTTCCTCAAAGTGGCTGAAGATAATGGAGTCGACACTGAAGTGCCCTCAGGTGAGGAGTGACCTCTGACCTCTGGCTGTGATTACACAATAAGTCTGAAACACAAAATTTAACACAAGTCGTCACTGCATTATGACGCTTGACGTGTCTGTGTGTGTGTGTGTGTGTGTGTTCAGATGGTACACTTCCTGTTCGGCGGCGGAGGAGGACTCATGCCTTCGGTGGAGGAGACCATCAGAGCTGTCTGAAACCTTTAACAGAGGACGACAACAACGAATGCAACGAATCTGACGGAGATCCTGGTACACAATCTGTTCTTGATAACTGTGTCTTCTTTCTGAGTGCGAGTGAGACCTCCTGTGTTTCTGTCTCAACAGTGCTAATGTTAGCGTGGTAGCATAGTTAATCTAGTTTCATGTGACTGTGCTGCATCATGTGACCTCAGAGTGTCGGGAGACGGACTGGTTGAACTGCACTGATGGAAAAGGATCGTATCAGGTGAAGGGCTGGAGTCTGAAGAGGCAGCAGTTTGTGGCTCTCATGTGGAAACGCTTCCTGTACGCTCGGCGCTCCAGGAAGGGCTTCTTCGCTCAGGTCCGCTCATTTCTCTTCAGCCTCATATTGATAACATAAGAATCGTTCTCCTTTAAATGTCGATGCATTTTCTATAGTTGTCTTCATATTTGTTCACGTGTTGTTTTTGTTGTTTTGAAGATTGTTCTTCCTGCTGTGTTTGTGTGCATCGCTCTGGTCTTCAGTCTCATCGTTCCCCCGTTTGGAAAATACCCCAGTCTGGAGCTGCAGCCCTGGATGTACGAAGACCAGGTCACCTTCATCAGGTGCACAGCTGCCCTGAGTGTGTCTGAGTGTCCTGAATGTGTCCGACTAACCCACACTGTGCTAAACTGTCCAATGCTGTGTGTTTGTTTGTCAGTGACGACGCTTCCGGAGATGTTAACATGCAGAAGTTATTAAATGCTCTGCTGGACGCTCCGGGCTTCGGGACGCGCTGCATGGACGGTCATCCCATCCCGTAAGAAAACATGGCTGTCATACATAACCGCCTCCAAAGTTTACTAGTTATTAGTTTTCCCTCTGGTTGATCCATCCGATTAGTTTATATCTTGGCGGTGTCACTGATTATCTACCTGTTGGTCTCATGACCCCCCCAGAGAGTCTCCATGCACGATGGGTGATGAGGACTGGACGACCCCTGAAGTCCCAGAGAGCGTCCAGCAGCTCTTCAGCTCCACAAACTGGACAATGGAGGATCCGTCTCCGGCCTGTTTCTGCAGCTGCGACGGCAAGAAGAAGATGCTGCCGGACTGTCCTGCTGGAGCTGGAGGACTGCCCCCCCCTGAGGTCAGAGCACAGACCCCGACCCAGACTCAGACCAGAACCTGGACTCAGCTGGCTTGTCACACTTCACTTCAATCATCCTGAATGTGGTTCATGTGTTTGCATTCATGTGTTTACATTCATGTTTTATGCAGTAATGTTTTAAAGAAACGACTTGTTGTTGTTCAGATGAAGCTGAGCGCTACCGACACTCTGCAGAACTTGACAGGAAGAAACATCTCCGACTACCTGGTGAAAACGTATGCTCAGATCATCGGCAAGAGGTGAGACTCAGCTGGAAAATGTGCGACAGTAGAAATACAGAAATGCTGCAGCTCCTCAGTAAAGTGGAGACTAACTGCTTCTGTCTGTTTCAGTCTGAAGAACAAAGTCTGGGTGAACGAGTTCAGGTCAGTCTTCATCTCCAGTGTTCATTTTATACATCCTGAACTCACTCAGTCGTTTCCAGTTTTCACCTTTTCATGTTTCTCTCTGCAGGTACGGAGGATTCTCATTGGGCGCCAGGAGCACTCAGGTCCTCCCTCCGGCTAATGAGATCGACGACGCCATCGAACGAGTCAGAAAGATCTTTGAGTTACAGAAGGTCAGTTGGAGGCGCTGACATGAAAGTCAAAGTCAAAGTCTGGTTTATTGTCAATTCTGCAGCACATACAGGACAAACAGAGAATTGACATTACAGAGTCCAGGGTGTGTGTGTGTGTGTGTTTGTATGTGGAAGGGGGGCAGAGCAGGGAGAGAGTTCAGCATCATGACAGCCTGCTGGACGAAGCCATCCCTCAGTCTGCTGGTCCTGGCCCGCAGGCTCCGCAGGCTCCGCAGTCTCCTTCCTGATGGCAGCAGGCTGAAGAAGCTGTGTGACGGGTGGGTGGGGTCCCTCGTGATGCAGAGGGCTTTACGGGTGAGACGAGAGGTGTAGATGTCTTGCAGGGAGGGGAGAGAGGCACCAACGATCTTCTCAGCTGCTCTTACGATGAACTGGAGGGTCTTCCTGCAAGACGCGGAGCAGGCGCCGTACCAGTTTCAGAATGAGCTGTGGGGGGATGATTGTGTTGAATGCCGAACTGAAGTCTATGAACAGCCTTCTGACGTAAGAGTCTTTTGTGTCCAGATGTGTGAGGGCTGTGTGGAGGGCAGTGGAGATGGCATCGTCGGTCGAGCGGTTGGACCGATATGCAAACTAGAAGGGGTCCAGGGAGGGTGGGAGGACAGACTTGATGTGTTTCAGCATTAGCTGTTTGAAGCACTTCATGAGGATGGGAGTGAGTGCTACCGGACGGTATGCATTGAAACAGGAGGGCGACGACTTCTTCGGGACAGGGATGATGGTGGTGGTTTTGAGGCACGTGGGGATGACAGCCTGACTTAGCGAGATGTTGAAGATGTCTGTGAAGACATCCGTGAGCTCCGCCGGCACAGTCCCTCAGCACACGACCAGGTATGATTGTCAGGACCAGAAGCTTTGCGAGCATTGATCCTGCTGAGTGTCCTCACACTGTCCGGGGACAGCATCAACACCTGTTCAATTGAATTTGAACATTTGAAATAAAAAATCAAACCTTTCAGTCTCAGACCTTCATCTTTAAAGTCTCAGCTGACAACAACCAATCACAGAAGACTGTAAACTCTGAGACAGTCTCATTGATTGATTATTGATCACTTATTTTTAATCATGAACTCTCAATGTGAATCTGAAGGTTTGAGGGTCGCACTGGATCTGAAATGTTGTTTGTTTCAGGGAGCTGCTGCAGACCGATTCCTTGACAGTTTGTCGGGTTTCATCAATGGTTTGGACACCAAGAACAACGTGAAGGTAAGAGACGATCAGAGCGTCAGTAAACACGAGAGCGAGTCAACTTTATTCATACAGCCTAATGTGACACATGAACGTTGGAGGGTTTCACAGTCTGTGTGATACCCCAGAGCTTCGATCCAGTCTGAACCTGAATGACGACCTCTTCTCAGATCTGGTTCAACAACAAAGGCTGGCACAGTATTGGAGCGTTCATCAACGTGATGAATAACGGCATCCTGAGAGCAAACCTGCCCGAAGGACGAGACCCCAGCAATTACGGCATCAGCGCCTTCAACCATCCCCTGAACCTGACCAAGGAGCAGCTGTCACAGGTGGCACTGTGAGTACACACACACCTGACAGGTAACACACCTGACAGGTAACAAACCTGACAGGTAACAAACCTGACAGGTGAGAGGTGTTCTCACACAGACTGTAGTGGACTCTGCGTTGAGTTCGTTGATTTGTGTATCAGCAGTCTCTCATCACACTGACTCCTCCCCCTCTCTGTCTCCAGGGTAACGACCTCTGTGGACGTCCTGGTGTCGATCTGCGTGATCTTCGCCATGTCCTTCGTCCCGGCCAGCTTTGTGGTCTTCCTCATCCAGGAGCGAGTCAGTAAGGCCAAACACATGCAGTTCATCAGCGGAGTGCAGCCACTGCTCTACTGGGTGGCCAACTTCATCTGGGACATGGTGAGCCACAAAACAAACGCACCCTCTGTGTGTGTGTTTGTGTGTGTTTGTTGCTGATGTTGTTGTTTATGCCTCTGCAGTGTAATTACGTCGTCCCAGCAATGCTGGTCATCCTCATCTTCGTCTGTTTCCAACAAAAAGCCTACGTGTCGTCCACCAACCTGCCGGTCCTCGCCCTGCTGCTGCTGCTCTACGGGTCAGATACACAGCGCTACACAGTATTAGAAAGTACTACACAGTAGTACACGGTACCTCAGAGTACCTCAGAGTACTGCGTTGTGTGTGCTGTGTTTTAACAGTCGTTGTGTTTTCAGGTGGTCCATCACTCCTCTGATGTATCCCGCCTCCTTCTTCTTTAAGATCCCGAGCACTGCCTACGTCGTCCTCACCAGTGTCAACATCCTCATTGGCATCAATGGCAGCATCTCCACCTTCGTCATGGAGCTGTTCGGAAACAACGTGAGTCTACACCAAGACAGACTTTAATCTGCGCCAGAGTTAAACAGCAGCTTTAATCTGAGCCAGAGTTAAACAGCATCTTTAATCTGAGCCCGAGTTAAACAGCAGTTTTAATCTGAAGGTCAGAGTTAAACTGCAGTGTTAATCTGAAGGTCAGAGTTAAACTGCAGTGTTAATCTGAGCCCGAGTTAAACAGCAGTTTTAATCTGACGGTCAGAGTTAAACAGCAGTTTTAATCTGAAGGTCAGAGTTAAACTGCAGCTTTAATCTGAGGGTCAGAGTTAAACTGCTGCTTTAATCTGAAGGTCAGAGTTAAACAGCAGTTTTAATCTGAAGGTCAGAGTTAAACTGCAGCTTTAATCTGAGCCAGAGTTAAACTGCAGCTTTAATCTGAAGGTCAGAGTTAAACTGCAGCTTTAATCTGAAGGTCAGAGTTAAACTGCTGCTTTAATCTGAAGGTCAGAGTTAAAGGTGGTTTATCTTCCTGTTGGCAGGAGATCGGAGGAATCAACGACATCCTGAAGAACGTTCTCCTCATCTTCCCTCACTTCTGTCTCGGTCGAGGACTTATCGACATGGTGAAGAACCAGGCGATGGCCGACGCCCTCGAGAGATTTGGTAACACACACACTCACAGACACACACAGACTCTCACACACACAGTCACACACTCAGTCATACACACAGTGTGTGTGTGGAGTCACAGAGTGTGTTTGCTGTGGTTTCAGGTGAGAACAGGTTCCGCTCACCACTCGAGTGGGACATGGTGGGAAAGAACCTCTTCGCCATGGCTGTGGAGGGAGTCGCCTTCTTTATCATCACTGTCCTCATCCAGTACAGATTCTGCATCAAACCCAGGTACACACACACACACACACACACACACACTTCTTCTTTTTCAGGTTTTAAAGTTGCTGTGATGAGTGTTTTTGTCCACGGGGGGGCAGCAGATCAAACTAAACTCAACAGGTCAGTTTGCAGTGGAAGCATCTCTTGTTCTCTTCGCCTCTTCGCCTCTTGTGCTCGCATTTGTGCTTTCAGTTATTCTTGCAAAACTTTGTTTTTCCCACCATGGGTCCGAAGAAAGTGAGTGCGAAAGGACAGTGCTGAGAAGAAGAAGCGGATGATGTGCATTGAATTGAAAAGAAAGAAATTATCGAAATATCGAAAATAATTTTATACAATATTCTTCATTTATAAGTACATTTTTCTTATTTAAAAACATGTAACAAAAAATTGCGGTGTTTTTGGGGGGTCCGGAACGGATGGATTAATGGCATTTCAATTCATTTCAGTGGGGAAAACTGATTTGACATAAGAGTAATATGAGTTACGAGCTCCATCACTGAACGAATTAAACTCGTAAGTCAAGGCACCACTGTATATGACTTTTTAACATTTGGGGTTTTTTTTGTGCAAAATTTGCAACAATATTGCTTATATTTTAGCTTATCAGAAGGGATGAAAAGTGCATAACATTTGCAATTTACTTTGTACTTCTGTACTTTTTACTGTGTACTTCTGTGTGTGTCTGCAGGTCAACCAGTAAACTCACCAAACTGGGAGCTCTGGGTGAGGAGGACGAGGACGTGGCCCGAGAGAGACAGAGGATCGTCCACGGCCTCGGACATGGAGACATCCTGGAGCTCCGCCAGCTCACCAAGGTACACACACATATATACACACACATATATACACACATATACACACATGTACACACACACACATACACATATACACGCACACACTTATTCACACATATATACAGTGACATCACAGGGATTATCCCTGCATACACCTGGCCAGAACTGATCGAACATGTCCTGCAGGTGTTTAAGAGGAAGCAGAAGCCGGCGGTGGATCGACTGTGTGTCGGGATTCCTCCTGGAGAGGTGAGACTCATCACGCTTATCAATAATAATCATTCATAATCACATAAGAGATGAATGAGCCAAAGCTGATCGATCATATTGATCCGTGTGTCTGCAGTGTTTTGGACTGCTCGGGGTGAATGGAGCTGGAAAGACGACGACCTTTAAGATGCTGACAGGAGACACACTGGTGACCAGCGGGGAGGCCTTCCTGGCCGGGAAGAGGTGAGACCGCTACAGACCTCAGACCTGCTCCTCTGGATCTGACCTCAGACCTGCTGAGCTGACCTCAGGTCTGCTGTGGATCTGACCTCAGGTCTGCTGTGGATCTGACCTCAGGTCTGCTGTGGATCTGACCTCAGGTCTGCTGTGGATCTGACCTCAGGTCTGTAATTACATCAGATTAAAGGTTGAAGCTGCTTTGGGATCAGCTGCTTGGTCCAACGATTCTTCCAGGAAATGATTTGAAACATTTCCTGTAAAACAATTGATGATCAAGTTATTGAACCGTCAGCTGATTGTTTCAGCCCAGGTCAGACTGTTGGACCAGTTTTACACGTTTGATTGAGCGCTGATAAACTGATCATATTTATTGATCTTCATTGATGTTCTCTGAAATCAGTCAAATATAACAAGAAATAAACAAAGTGAAGCTTTTAATCTGAGCTCAGCTGCAGCTCTGGTTATTTCACGTTAAGCTCATTATTTGAATAAAAACAAGTGAAGTGTTGCTCCACCTGTTAATCTGCTGGATGAGGGTCTCAACCTGCGGCTCAGGGACGCTGCAGGTCCATTACACAAACAGGAAAGGTCGAGTGTTTTTTTGTCTGCTTTTATGATTGACTCACCATTAAACAGTGTGACGCTTCATTCACACTCACGAACCACACACTCACCTGATGTTAGCCTTACTGATAAGTGTGTGTGTGTGTGTGTGTGTGTGTGCACAGCATCCTGAGGGAGATCGATGAGGTCCATCGGAACATGGGCTACTGTCCTCAGTTTGACTCCATCAACGAGCTGCTGACAGGAAGAGAACACCTGGAGCTGTATGCCGTCCTCAGAGGAGTGCCCGAGAAGGAAGTCTGCGACGTGAGTCTGAACACCCAAACACACTGCAGGGGTCACATAGAGGTCACACAGAGGTCACACAGAGGTCACGGGGTCACATGGATGATAATAGTGATGCTGGTGTTTGATTGACAGGTGGCAGAGTGGGGAATCAGGAAGTTAGGTCTGGTGAAATACGCCGATAAAGCAGCAGGAAGTTACAGCGGAGGAAACATGAGGAAACTGTCCACAGCCATGGCTCTGATTGGTGCTCCACCTGTCGTCTTCCTGGTAACACACACACACTCACTCTCTCACACACACACAGACTCACACACACACCTGTTCTCCAGCAGCTGTCTTTTACTTTTTACTTTACTTTTACAGGAAACAACCTGAAGGAGCACTCTGTTGTAGTATTATTATTGTTGTTGTTGTTGTTGTTGTTGTTGTCATAGTGGTGCTCTACACTCACTCAGTCGTTCTCTTTAACAGTCAGAATAATAAAGTGTTTCTCAGGCTCAATGACCTATGAAAACAAACACTGCACAGAAAACAAACATGAACTCTGAATGACCACAGAGAGAACACAAGAACATTATAAAGCATCATAAAAGATCATAAAACATCATAAAACATCGGAGAACATCAGTGGAGCTGTGTTAATGAGCTCAGTGGTTTCTAATGAAAACAGTTTACGAGATTAATCAGTGTATCGATGAGGAGGAGGATGAAGACTTTGAAGACTGAAAATTAAAGAGTTAATAAAGTTTTTAGTTACACAACAGCATCAGAGCTCCGACAGCCAATCAGAGAGCAGGATGGGGGGGGGGTTGTGTAACAGAGGATTAAAAAGAGCTGCAGCTCTACAGGCCGAGCAGACGGACGGACAGACAGACAGACAGACAGGGTTGGTGGCAGCAGCGATGCCCCTCCTCCCCCTCCTCCTCACCTTCAGCCTCTGCTTCCTGTTTCACCTGTGGGCCAACCTGAACCTGGCTGTCCTCCTCGTTACAGGACGAGCCCACCACAGGTATGGACCCCAAAGCTCGCCGGGCCCTCTGGAACTGCATCCACAGCGTCATCAAAGAGGGACGCTCCGTCGTCCTCACCTCACACAGGTACACACACACCACATCCACACACCCACATGTCCTCACACAGGTACACACACACACACATCCTGTCCTCACACAGGTACACACACACACACACACACACATCACACACACACCACATGTCCTCACACACACACATCCTGTCCTCACACAGGTACACACACACACACACCCTGTCCTCACACACACACACACACATCCTGTCCTCCACACAGGTACACACACACACACACACCCTGTCCTCACACAGTCCTACACACACACACACACACACCCTGGTACACACACACATCCTGTCCTCACACAGGTACACACACACACATCCTGTCCTCACACACAGATACACACACACCCACATCCTGTCCTCACACAGGTACACACACACCACATCCTATCCTCACACAGGTACACACACACACATCCTGTCCTCACACATAGGTACACACACACACACACACACCCCTGTCCTCACACAGGTACACACACACCACACCCTGTCCTCACACAGGTACACACACACATATCCTGTCCTCACACAGGTACACACACACACATATCCTGTCCTCACACAGGTACACACACACACCCACATCCTGTCCTCACACACACACACACACACAGTACACATACACACACACACACACACTGTCTTCATTTAGTTGATGTTCTGTGTGTATCACTGTGTATTTTGACTCTGTGTGTGTGTGTGTCTCAGTATGGAGGAGTGTGAGGCTCTCTGTACCAGGATGGCCATCATGGTGAATGGCAGGTTCAGATGTCTCGGCAGTGTCCAACACCTGAAGAACAGGTAACACTCTACACACACTGTGCACAGACACACTGTGCCCACACACACACACACACACACACTGTATGCACATACACACACTGCACACACACACACACACACACACACACACAGAGAGTAGGATTTTTACCCTGAATTTCAAAATAAAATGTCTCAGTCGGGTATCACTGAGCAGAGTTGTGATGTGTGATTTTCAACATTAACGTTAAATACACCATCACAATGTGTTGTTTACGTGTTAATTTTTAAACAACATGCCAACAACGCGTTAAAAACACACCAAGGTGTGTGTGGTGTAGTTTGCTGATGCAGGTGTTGTGGTGTGTAAATTCTGCCTGCAGGTTTGGTGACGGGTACACCATCATCCTTCGAGTGGCGGGGCCCGACCCCGACCTGCTGCCCGTCATGAAGTTTATCGAGAGCGAGCTGAGCGGCAGCACGCTGAAGGAGAAACACAGGAACATGCTGCAGTACCAGCTGCCCTCGTCCCTCACCTCACTCGCACACATCTTCTCCATCCTGGCCAAAAATAAAGAGACGCTGAGGATCGAGGACTACTCCGTCACTCAGACCACTCTGGACCAGGTAAGACGCAGATTCACACCTGGACCAGGTACTGATGGACTGATACAGAGTTAAATATTCAAAGTTACATTCAGACTTAAATGTGTTGAAGAAGAGGCAGGAAGTGACCTGGACTGATGGGAACTTCTTTTTCTTGTATTTCTGGAGTCTCACAGAAATGTACAGAAACGTCACGCTTCAAAATAGGCTTTAAGAACGTCTTTTTTCAAAATGTTCAGAAATATTCAGCACCTTTTACACAGCTTTGCTTGTTCAGATGAATGACACAGAAACACTGAACGTTTAGCTCTTCTTTTATTCACACAGCTCGCGACACTTCAGCTGCTTAAAGCGCTCTGACTTAAACTCCAACTCCCAGAAATCCCCTGACAATGAAACAACCTCTCAGATTTTCACGCTTTTGATCAGCAGGTACCGTCAGCGCTCTTCACCTGTTTCAATTCATGTTTCTGGTGTTTCAGGTGTTTGTGAACTTTGCAAAGGACCAGAGTGACGACTATCACTCCAAAGATAACTCTGTGAGGCGGAAGGATGTTGCCATCGATGTTCCTGTTCTGAGCTCGAGCCCAGGAGCTGCTGAGGGGGGGGGACGCTGCGGGAGAGCGTCATGTGATCGTGTTTATGAGGCTGGAGCTTCAGCCTGGACTCAACCTGCCGCAGACAGGACACCCCTCCTCACCTGTGGTGATGTCATACTGATTTTGATACTGTGGGCGGAGCCACCTGCTGCCTCATGCCAGTCAATGCAAATGATTTCCTGCCGAGGCGCCGAGCGGACTGAGAGTTGAAGAAACTTGAATAACTTTGTGATTGAAGCGCTGCCTCCAGTCGACTCTTCAGGGTCTGTTTGTTGTTCAGAACCAACGATGAAGAATCCAAATCATTTCAAACGGCCGAGGGCTCGACTGCAAACATCTGATTCTTAAAAAACGTTTGATTCCGTTTTTATTGTCAGAGTTTTATTTATATGTGTAGCTGAAACATTTGTTGTCTTTAGTGGCATTACTGTAGAGTTTAACAGCCAATCAGAGCACTCGACGCAGATTGCTGCACAAAGAAGAGTTGATTGATTTTATAGTTTTTTAAAGAAAAGATAAAAAGAGCAGATTTGCTGAGTGTTTGGTGTGAAGCAGTGAAATACCTCATCAGCTCCTGAAAGCACACTACAGTATTGAACAGTTAGAAACAGCTGATCGATCGATCGATCGTCTCTCCTTCACATTCCTGATCAGACTTAAGGAGCTTCAGCACTTTATGTGTTCACACCATCAGTTTGTCTTTGCACTGAACCTCACATGATAAAGCTGTTTATTCTCTGATCATCAGTCATTAAAGCAACAGAAAAGGCTGATGGGAGGAAGAACTGTTACCCAACGACTCAATAAAAAGACAAATGCTCCATCTGTGCTCTTGTCTCCTTTCACATACAGGAAGACCTCATCAGTCACCTGTCAATATCACATATAACTGATGACATCATCACCTGCACAGGAGCATCACTGCTGGAGCGTAATTAAAGTACTAGAGTATTTCCTTTTTCAGTTCCTTTATAGTTTTACTCCACTACATTTATCTGTAATTACTGTTTAGATCAAGATTTTAGAAAACGTGATCAGTTTATAAAATCTGTTGTTCCAGATGAAACTTTCTAAATGTTCAGACGCTCGTCAGTAAAGAAAAAGAATAAAATTATAATAATAAACTAATATAAATGCAACACTTTGAATTGAGACATTTTGCATAATGAGTATTTTTACTTTTGATACCTGAAGTAAACTCTGCAGCCAGTACTTGTGCTGTTACATGTTGTTTTACTCCAGTGAGGGTTTTTTAATGCAGGACTCTAACAGTATTTCTTCAGCGTAGTAGTACTTATATTGAAGTAACAGATCAGAATACTTCCTCCACTGTGAAGTGAAAGTGAGATTCACGTTCAGTCGAACTGATCTGTGATTCTGTTAAACTGCACGTGGAGAATAAGATGGAAGAAAGAAACTCGTCGGCGTGAACAAAGGAAATGTTCTTAATGAAACAACGTTTCTCAGATGTTGACTGAATTTAAAATTTGAATAAAGATCAGGTTTATTTGATCAGGATTTAAATGTGTCACAAATAAAACTGAATCTGATCAAAGTTTCACTTTCAGTCTCTTCTCTCTTCAAATATTAACAGAATTAGAAAATTACACTTTCGTCACTGCAAGAAAACGCTTTATTTTGGATGAATTAAGTTGTGGAGTTCATGAAGCAGCTTCCACGTGAAACATTTTTACTCCGACTGAGATGGAAAATCTGTAAAAATAATCAGAATTCACTGTTTGAAATTCTCTTTGATGAAATGTTTAATATGTGACAGCTCCACATCAGCTGGTTTTCTCAGTTTGTCTCTGTGTGTTGTATTAATAAAGTTATACAACTGTTGAAACATGATCAGCAGGCTGACACAGAAGAAACGTTCATGTCTCAGTTTATTTCTCAGTTTTACATTGTTTATCCTTAGTAATGTTTCTAAAACTGATCTTCAGCATCTGCAACCATTAATGTAGAAATACACCCAGTAGTTGTGATTGGCTCATCTAGGGAAAGGGGCGGTGCTTAGGTCAGTCAGGTGAGGCGGATAAGAATTAGTCTAAGGTGTGTAAGTTTCTCTGTTGGTGTGGAGACGCAGGTGTGAGGACAGGAAGTTACTTGAGAGGTGAGAACAAACAGGGAAACATGAGTTTGTTCTCCTGAGAGTCCAGATGGACAACACTGTTTCTGACTGAGAGAGAGAGAGAGAGAGAGAGAGATCAGAGCTGATTGGTTATTACAATGTCACATTATGATGTCACACCTCATGTCGCACGGTGTCACACATGATGTCACACCATGATGTCGCCTATGTATTGTGGGCGGAGACTCACCTGCCGCGACCACTCTGGCGTCAGTGTGAGCTTTATGTCGAACTTCAGCTCGCTGGTCGGCGCTCTCGAACCACCAGAGGGCGTGAACTGACCAGACATAAGAGTGACATCATCAGCACACACTTCCTGTGAGCTCACTTCCTGCTGCACACTCTAAATGCAGTAGGACTGGAAGCTGCAGCAGGTTCTGTGAGGAACCTCTCAGCAGGTTCTTCATGGTTCCTCACAGTCAGTCTGGTTTACAGCGTACCTCTGTTCTGCAGGCCGAACTCGTTGTGGAAAGCTCCCACCAACTTTCCGTATCCCGGTGCATCATGGGCAGTGATGGCGGCCTGGAAGGCGTTGCCCCAAACTGCTGGACCACCGGGACGCATCTGGAAGGAAACCAGCTCGTATACACCTGAAACACGCACCTGGTGCTGTAACAAACATGATGTCGTTGACAGAGTTATGACATCTCAGCAGCGTGGGGCGGGGCTTACCGCCCTCCTGCGGTGGCCTTTGCAGGCGGCTCCAGGGAACCAGGTAGGTGACCTCGTTGTCCTGAGACGTCAACATGGGTATGGCCTTGGAGATGTACTCTGAGATCCAGGACGGGTCCTGAGCCAGGGCTGCCCGCACAGCTGCCCGCTGAGAGTAACTGTCTGTGGAGGAGGAGGACGGTGAGACGAGTGACACCATGATGAAGAAGAACCTTTACGTAGAGGAAGGATGTCCTCACCATACTTCCATATATGAAAGACCTTGTTCAGACCACCATATTCTACGCTCCAGTAGCCAATCAGCTCGGAGTGGGCGGTGCGCAGGTGGATCTTCTCATTGGTCAGTTTGAGGAAGGCCGCATTCTGGTCTGGACGGATGCAGTAGGTGCGAAACTCATAAAAGGTTGTATGATCCTGTTGAGAACCGGTGGAGAGGGACGCCCGAGGCTGCAGAGAGGAGGGAAGAGAGCAGAGGTCTCACTCTGATAATAAAACACAGAAACAGTCACCTGACCGGGCCTGGATGTCCACCTGGACTACAGACCAGACTGAAACAGTAAGACCTGTATGAGACCGACGCCTCCAAACACCACAGGAGAGCCAACAGCTCCTCTCTCACTGCAGGACGCTGAGCACAGAATAGTTCTGTTTTACATTATGAGGAAACTGAGAACAGACAGTAAAGAGTACAGACAGTAAAGAGTACAGACAGTAAAGAGGTTTTCTCTGCAGGGGCCCCTCAGCTCCTGGTTAATTTTAAACTTCAGGTTTTGACCTTTTCTCTGATCAGTCCAAAGATCAAGAAGAAACCACAAACTTTAAATCTGTGAAGTCGAATGGTTTGACATTTTTTTCAATAATAAATCAGAGCTGAGCTGCAGTAAACTGTGATCTTACTGCAGCAGGGCCACACAGATCTGATTAGTTAGTTTAACTCTGGTTTGGATACATTTAGGTTTGTTAAAGTCAGGTTAGGACTGTCAGAGTTAGTTTGGATGTATTAGGGTTGGTTTACGTCTGAGTTAAGATAAGTTTAGGTCTGTCAGGTTTGTGTTTCAGGTGGAGGTGAACTCACCTGAGCAGCAGCAGGTGAGATCAGGGCAGCAGCTGATCTCAGAGAGGAGCTTCTGAGCTTCAACATGTTGAAGGTGAAGAGACAGAAACAGCAGAGAGGAAGTTATCTGACAGACAGAGATCCTCTGTTGATAAGAGCTCTCACTCCTGCAACTTCAGAGCCTGAACAGTGACTTCCTGTTTCATCAGGTCATTTAATGCTGAACTTTTCATGTTTGATTCACTTCGGCCAATCAGAGACGATGAAAACTTTCAGGATTCAAACATGTCATTGTCAGTTTTTCTGATTTTTCTTTAGTATTTACAACTTAAAATGTGTTTGTATTATTGCCTTTTCTGCTCTTTTTGAAACTTCTCTTTGTACCTTAATGTCTTATTTAAAACACTTTGTGATTTAATTTGAATCAACTTCATTGGTAAATGACTGCAAATTACATTTAAAAAGCCCAAAAAACTTTGAATACAGACACAATCATCCACAAATATTATACACATATTTGTGTAGAGATGTGCTATTTATCTGTATCATTAGTATCATTACTACTATTTATTTATGTTAGTGATTTTTTGTTAAACTGTATTAAAGAAACGGCAGAAAACCTTGGTTCCTGAAAAAGCTAAGGAGTGAGACCTCTGTCGTAACGCTCTGACATCCTGTGACGTCACGATGTGTCATCTTATCTGTTCTTATAGATCGTGTATTGATGTATTGATAAGATCCAGCATTGATCCTATAAATGTCCGCGTGTCACACGTTTGGTTAAATTTCACAATTCATTTTTTGTGTGTTTTAACGGAACATAAACAAATGACGCTGTTTACGTCACATCCGTTCAGGAAGTTGGAGTTCGGCAGATGGTCTCGTGCGTGTTCAGCTCCAAGGTGAGCGCGCGGCGTCACGTGAGGTCAGCATGTTAAAGCTGCTTCAGGTGAGTCTGCTCCGGTGGGGGGCCCGTTTGCCCCCCCACTGTGGATTAGGTCCCGGATCAGGTCCTGGTCTGACCCGGCTCCTCTCCAGCAGACACCGGAGGCCGGTCCGGAGCTGCACGGTGGACCCGAACCTGGAGGAGCAGTTCGTGTTTCTAGACTGTACAGGTGAGGGCAGGTACAGGTACTACGAGTACTGAGGAGTCCAAATACACATTCAACACCACAAATGCTGCTGAAGATCTGAACCGCATGTAGAGCTGCTGGTCCCCCATCAGACACGGACAACAGGAGACATATGGACCTGCAGGGCCCCTGAAGTCCTGCAGGTTTGGGGGCCCCTGAAGTCCTTCAGTGTGGTTCTGATCTGGTCTATGTTGTTCTTCTTCTCTCCTGGTGTGTTCAGATCCAGCAGAGGACAGACACTCCTCCTCTGCTCCTTCTGGTCCTCCTGTTCCTACAACTGGTCCTGCTCAGGTTCCTCCTCAGAAACACCTGAGGTCTCTAGAGCGACAGCTGCAGGTATTGAGGGGCGTGGCTGAGCAACAGGTGGAGCCGGACTCTCTGATCCAGTTCCACGATGTGGACTTCCCGCTGGATGAGAGCATGGTGTCAGCGAAGAAGAAGAAGAAGAAGAAGAAGGCAGGTAAAGGTGAGCACAAAGTGTTCGGCACCCCTGACGTGGACGAGCCGGTCAGTGACACCTGCTGCTCGGGCTGCGGCGCCATCCTGCACTGCGCCGCCGCCGCCGTGCCCGGATACCTGCCCAGTGAGAAGTTCAAGGTGCTGCAGCAGGAGGGGCGACTGGGCGGGGCCATCTGCCAGCGCTGCCACCTGCTGATGCACCACCACAAGGCCCTGAACCTGCACCTGTCCGCGGACCAGTACCGAGCCGTGGTGCGGCAGATCCGGCCCCTCCAGGCTCTGGTGCTGCTCATCGTGGACCTGCTGGACGTCCCCGACTCCATCGTCCCTGACCTGCCCGAGCTGGTGGGGACCAACAAACACGTCGTTGTCCTCGGCAACAAGATCGACCTGCTGCCCGGAGACTCGCCCAACTACCTGCAGCGGATCAGGCGGCAGCTGGCTCAGTACTGCCGGGACGCTGGCTTCGGGGCGCAGGTCACCGACATCCACCTGATCAGCGCCAAGACCGGGTACGGCGTGGAGGGCCTGATCACCAGCCTGCAGAGGTCCTGGAAGTACAAAGGTGACGTGTACCTGGTGGGCAGCGCTAACGCGGGAAAGTCGACTCTGTTCAACACGCTGCTGGAGTCCGACTACTGCAAGTCCAAAGCCTCTGACGTCATCCACAAGGCCACCATGTCCCCGTGGCCCGGTGAGCGCCAGACTCCATTCACATTTCTGTCGATTCGATTTTTTAGTTTGTTTGTCATCAGACACACAGGATTCTCACAGCATGATGGGAAATGTTTTTTGGGTCTGCGTGGTCCTCCTCTAAATTCAGCCTGGATATAATCTGTTTTTAATGGACAGAATTAATGATATCAATAATTACTGATGAATGTGATCCAGTGTTAAATCGTGAATATTAACAGTTTTTCTAAATAGAATCTGAGAACTTGTAATCAGCATTGCAAAGAGCATATTTATTTATTTACTTATCTAAACCTTTGATAGACTGAATATCTCATCTTAAAAAGGAATCAACTATTTCATAAAAATGTACAAAAAAACAGTTTTATGTTATACAGATGAACACAATACACGTAATTTAACTTTAAAAGATGAGATTAATAAAAATACCATCACGTCTTCATCAGGATGGTTGCAGATACAAGCAGGAACCTTCTTCCATTAAAGGACAACATAAACTCACAAATACAAACACAAACAAAGGAAAACCAACAAAATAAAAGAAACAGATAAATGTGAAATAAGATAGAAGAAGTAGTTTTCTTCATTGAATAATTTAAATGATCAGATGATATTGATTCATGTGTTAGATAATACTCTTAATATAAGCTGTGCTGTGATTCTCCGTCGTGTGGTGTGTTCAGGGACGACTCTGAACCTGCTGAAGTTTCCCATCATCAACCCGACGCCGTACAGGATGTTCAGACGACAGGAAAGACTGAACGAGGCGGCAAGACAGACGGAGAGCGAGCTGCCGCAGGACGAGCTGAAGAGGCTGAGACAGCTCAGCAGGAGGGGCTACTTAGTGGGTGAGACGGTTATTAGTTTTTAAACAGTTTAGAGACGTGAAGATCAGTTTGATAGAAATGTTTGGAAATCTAAAACCTTTCATAAACAGTGAATGAAAGTGAGGATCATCAACGGTTTGTTAACTGGATGTTGTTCGGTAATTGACAGTAATCGGAGCAGAACAGGCCCCCTCAGTATAAACTCCTCGTCCTTCCTGTCCAGGTCGTATTGGCAGGACGTTCCGGTCTGACGGTGAACCTCGACGGGGCGAGATCCAGTTCGATCCTGACAGTTTGGCTTTTGGAGAGAACGAAGGCAGGGAGACGACGACAGGTGAGAACATCTGGAGAGACGTCTGATTGGACGAATGATCTCTGATGTCATCAACTGAAACACTGAAGGAAGGTGATGGATAGTGAGTTCAGAACGTGTTGCCATGGTTACTGAATTCATCCAGAACTGATCCAGAATCAGAAACTCAAGCTGCAGAAAGTCACTTTTTTCTCTGTGTGACCTCTGACCTCTGTGTGACCTCTGTGTGAAATTTCAGCTCCCAGAAGGTTGACTGATGAGTTCACCTTCAACGAACTGAAAGACGCCCACTGGCTGTTCGACACGCCGGGAGTGATGAAGGAGCATGACGTGAGGCGATGACAATGACAAATAAAACACGTTCGATTTCAAGATCCAACAACCAATCACCTGCCTGTCTCTCTGTCTCTCTGTCTCTCTCTCTCTCTCTCTCTCTCTGCCTGTCTCTCTTTCAGATCCTCAGCCTGCTGACAGAACAGGAAGTGATGTCAGTGGTTCCTGGTCAGGCTCTGGTCCCGAGGACGTTTGTGTTGAAATCCAGTATGAGTCTGTTTCTGGGGGCTCTGGCCAGGATTGACTTCCTGCAGGTCAGTGTTATCATGTTCCTGTGAAGAATGATCAGTTTCCAGTATTGATTATTGATCGGCTGTTACTGATCGTCTGTGTTGCTCCACAGGGGGAGAAGTCTTGCTGGTTTTCGGTCGTGGCCTCCAGTCGAGTCCCAGTGCACATCACCAGTCTGGAAAAGGCTGACAGTGTTTATAAGAAACATGCAGGACACGTCCTGCTGGGGGCAAGTCACATGACCAGCACACACACACACACACACACACTAATATACATGAGTATGTGTGTATTGTGTGTTTATGCGTGATGCATGATGGTACATAGTATTTAGCTCTGTCATTGGTTGTAGACTACTTATCGCAATGCATTGTGGGATACTTTAGTTTGCTCTCAGGCAGCAGCATTTAATACTTCCTGTGAAGTGATCAGGGGTCACCTGGTGTCTGTGGTGCATTCAGGTTCCTCTGGGAGGCTCCGAGCGTATGAAGGAGTTTCCAGCGTTGGTTCCTCAGGAGTTCAGGTTGGAGGGTCGAGGTTACCTTGAGGCTGCTGCTGACATCAAACTGTCGTCTGCAGGTAAACCGATAATCAATAGTCAGAGGATCAGTACAGAAATAACCTGAAATATTAGCTGACATTACAACAAATACTGTAAACAAAATTGATTTGACAAGGTCATGCTGCAAAAACCAACATTCACCACAGTGTGCTGATAAAACATAATTTCATTCATTCAGCAAATTTATTAGTAAATATTTCAATAAATACCAATAAATATATCAATACATACATCAACAAATATATCAATGAATCCAGTAAGTTCAAAGCAGCTGAATATAAAACCTTAATTACTCTCAGTCAGGAGTGTTTTTACCTTCTCAGGTTTGACCCGCGCTGACTCGAGTCACTCGATCACTGGAGGGTGTGGTCAGACTTCCTGTGTAGCCCACCTGTCTGTCTCTCTGCAGGTTGGGTGGCGGTGACGGCAGCAGCAGGTGATCAGCTGTTGTTAAGGGTTCACGGTCCGGAGATGGCAGCTTTCGGTCTGAGGACGCCACCGCTGCTTCCACACGTCGTTTCTCTGAAAGGAGAACGCATCCGCAAATCTGCCGCCTACAAACCTGTGAAACCAGCAGGGCTGCTGGACGGCGGCCTGTCAGCCCGCGGAGCCGAGCGGCTGCAGGTGAAGAAGAAGAAATGAGGAGCTACAGGTGGGAGTAGGCTGTTTGCTTCCTCCTGAGGCTTCATTTGTTTTATGTGTTCAAACTGGACACTCCTGAGAGAAAGTGACTGACCTCTGACCTCTGAGAGTGACTTTAACATGACGTGTGTGTTACATTAACACGTGTTTCAAACCAAAGACTGACATGTTCTGTTGTTTAGGTTTTATGTAGAATCTGATAATGAAACTGAAATGTTGA